>ML343727.1:0-199004 GCA_005239505.1 Nicotiana paniculata | reverse complement strand
ACATAATTACTAATGTTAATTTGGTGCGACTGGGCCTCAAAATATCGAGCCCGGAACCCAAATATATAAATATATATATTATTGATAGTTGGGTGCTACTTCGACTCAAATAACGAGCCTGGAACCCATATGTTTAAATTTTGTATAACTCTAAAAATTGTGTAGCTCAAAAAATTAATATTAAATATACAGATAAAATACAAATAATGTTGTTTTAATTTACAGTGGACGACATGGACCCGATGATACATCCCGGCGCTTGGACGTTTGATCTATTAGCTCTACAGCCCGAGCATAGATCCGAGTATATATGGGACGGAAAATTGCTTACGCAAACTTTCCGGGCTAGGAGAGTGGAGTACATGTGGGAGTTTTTGAATGACAGAGCTCTACATCCCCGCGTGGTCCATTACCTGGAGGATCTAGGATTTTACCGGATTATTAGGATTGGACGGATACAGCTTGACTGGGCTTTAATCACGTCGTTGATTGAGCGGTGGCGACCGGAGAAGCACACTTTACACCTGCCCATCGACGAGGCCAACATCACCCTTCAGGACGCCGAGATTCTATATGGCCTGCCAGCTGATGGCTTGCCAGTTTTGATGCCGTATAACATGAGATATTATCAGCGGCAGGCCTATTGGGATTATCTGGAGAGGCTCACTGGTTTCAGGCCAGTGGACCAAGCGGTTGGGTCTGGGTCCAGCCGTCTGCAGTTGACCTCCATTATAGCGCACCTGGAGGAGATCCACCATACTATCACTGACGAGTCAGAGGAGGTGGATGTGGTACGATATACGAGGCTGTTATTGCTCGTTATACTTGGTGGGTTATTCCCGAACACTTCGGGGAACCTAGTGAGCCTCCGTTTTCTGTACCATATTGATGGGTTCGAGACTACATCCATGTACAGTTGGGGTGCTACTGTCCTTTCATTCATGTATAGGCATTTGTGCCGGGCTTCTATCGGCACACAGAGAGACGTTTGTGGCTTTCTGCCGCTTCTACAGGTGACAACATATTCAAATAATATGTCCATTAGTTGCAATTGTACCTAGTTATAGTTATTCTTATACTTTAAGTTAACTTTCTATGTTACGTTTGGGCCTGGGAGCGATTTCTGCAATTTCAGCCACCTCTACCACATCTACCGGCTAATGTAGAAATTACGGAGCTTCCTCTAGCCTGGAGGTGGGTTGTGCGTCGTGCTCTTGCATCATAATATCCCCCTCTGCAGGGATGTTTTGGATCTGCTGGACGACGCACAGGTGAATATCTAAATAAACTTACCTGGTATAGATTAACGTAGTTATGCGCCTACTAACGGTCTATGTTATTATTTGATAGTTCATCTGGACGCCGTACAACGATGATGTGTTAGATACCCTGCCAGTGTATTGCAGGTTTGGCCGATAGATTTGGATGTCTTCTGTACCGATCGTATGACTCAATATTGTTGAGCATCATGCCTCCGAGCCAGTATGTCATCAGTTTGGCTTGCCGCAGCCTATACCGAATCCGCCTACATGGCATTCCAGACACTTTGAGAGGTAGGATTGGTCCAGGGTGGACGACACATATACGACATGGCTTGAAGAGCAATTGGGTATTTGGGACAGGCGAGGTGACTTGATCCCACCTCCCCAGTTTTGTTCTATTCAGAATTATATGGCATGGTACCGCACTGTTACTCGACTTATTATCGGGAACCCAGTTCATCTGCCACGCTACGTCCCATACGCCGGGAGACACGAGGCTCTGGTATGTTTTCTGTTATTATTAATTATATACCTGTAATTTTGTGCCAAATATGTAGTTTATATTTGTTACTTTGTGCAGGCGATTGGATTGCATAAGGTCTATCATATGGGGCAGCAGATGCAGAGTTAAATCCACGATCCTGTGGTCATGCAGCAGTATAGTCCGCGATTCATGGATATGGCTACTCAGACACTGCAGCGAGCCCGATCGGATCAGCGTTTATCACACGAGGCTGATTATATATACCCAACGTATTACCAGCGAGGTCGTGGTATCCCACGGCCTCGTGGCGCCGGACGACCCGGTGGTGCCGGACGACGTGGCCGTGGGAGAAGAGAAGATGGTCCCCAGCTAGGGGTCGTTGAGGCTCCTGCGGATGATGTTGATGATGACATGGTAGGTGTCATGGATGGGAAGGACATGCCGTCTTAAATCCATGGAATATATCCCACTCAAGTGCCCTCACAGATGACCCCATCGGGTCAATTAATCATCATGGGATCGGATATTCAAGGGGAGGATTGGGGTAGGTACTTCCCAGGCCCGCCTACCACTGTCGAGGAATGACCGACCCGAGATTTGTATAGTGGGCGCCGACTGAGTTATGGCTCCACATCACATGCACAGGTATGCATTTATTTGTAGTGATTTTGAATTTGTTTTGATTGTAACTTATTTGTTTCCTTTAACTTCATTAATTTTCTTTTTGAAGGCTTCATGCGATGATGCAACAGATGACTACATTCAGGATCCAGAAACGATGATGATGGTAAGACAATATAAATTGTTGTGAATTGTTAATTTTCTATACTAAGTTTTATATTATTATGTAGCATTCTACTGGACCTGATAGCACCACCGATACATGTCATCCTGCGCTGCATCCGGCTATAAGGAGACGATTTGATGATGATGATCCCGATAGCGTACCTCGGCCGGCGGGAATGATGCGCCTCAGACTAGCGGCTACATTGAGACACACCGGTTGCATTACACATTGATTCGGCCTTCTTTCACTTTTTTTTATTATGGCGTAAACAATATTTTTGTATACATTAACAACAATATTTAATCGAATATGACCATTAATTTTTTTAGTTCTCATTTCGTTTGATNTAAAACATAACTTCCACTTCAATTAAAATAAAATTTAGTACAACAAAGAAGGAAAACAATACTACAGCACAAGCACAAATGCAAACATAGGCTGCTAACATAATAAAAATACACTAAACACATACATGCAAGTGTTTAACCTTGGCTGCCATTTATTCTCTGCTCCAACCACTTAAATTGATCTTCTAACTGTTCTTTTTCTTCTTCAACCTCTTTAAGTTTCGCCTTCACCTCCGCAAGTTCCCGTTTATATTAGTTTTTCTTTTCCTTTTCGGCTTCACATGCCCATTCTGATTTCCATTTTTCTCGTCCTACCTCCTTCAGTTTAGCCCTTAAGTCTGCAATAATTATATTGCCTTCTCTTTCACGTTCCTCCTGTGTTGATAACATGGGGGGTCAACCCATTCCTCAAAATCACATATAGGTTCGTTGGGATCCTTGTAAAACTGATTCAAACAATGCCAGTAGCGACGTCCACATTCACCACCGTCCCAACAAAATTGCATCAAGCATGCTTTTCCACAATTGCATTTTGGTGCACGAAGAGGTTGATCCATTTGTGAAATATTTGCTTTTAGTAAAAAAAAAACCTTACTTTTAAATGAAATATTTGTTTTTAGTAAATTTTGAGCACACAAATTAACTGAAATGATCCCGTTATTTATACGTGAGACAAAAAACACATAACGTAGTGGTAAGTGGTGCTAAATACATAACGTACTATCCAACGATACTATATTTTGCGTCTTAAATTTGATGATGTTGACAGGACGACTTTATGTCAGCTGGTCAGCTTTTTCAGTTAGACAAGACAACACACACATAACGCAGTGGTAAGTCGCGCTAAATACATAATGTACTATCCAACGACGCTATATTTTGCATCTTAAATTTGATAATGTTGACAGGACAACTTTATGTCAGCTGGTCAGCTTTTTCAGTTAGACAAGACAACACACACATAACGTAGTGGTAAGTCGCGCTAAATACATAACGTACTATCCAACGACGCTATATTTTGCGTCTTAAATTTGATGATGTTGACAGGACGACTTTATGTCAGCTGGTCAGCTTTTTCAGTTAGACAAGACAACACACACATTGATTCGGCCTTCTTTGGCTTTTTTTTTGCATTTGGTGTAAATAATATTTTTACTTACATTAACAACAATATTTAACTGTGCTAAATATACATAGACATGAAATTATTACAACATAAACTCAAGGGTAGTTTGGTACACTAGAAGAACACCCCACATGATTAGTTTTTCCACCCAAACCAGCTGAAGGACATATACGTCGGTCGTGCCATGTTTGGGAGCATATACCACATTTGCGCACATAAACGGTATTACTAACATCCATTTGGTTCCGTATGCGCGTTCTCTTCTGCACCTATATTTTACGCAAATATGACTTGTTACACCCCATTTTAAATGGTTCCGTAGGTCAATAATGCTCAGCACCCACTGGTTGCAAATGACCTCTATAGGTGTTTAGGTACTTGGCAACACTATATTGTTGATTAACATAGTTGGTCTCCCCAAAACTAATACGTTGAAAGCACTTGATGGAATGTGATCAAGGCATGTGGTATATGGACCATTTCCCACAAGAACATAACCTTGATGATTCATTTACAGTATGTACGTTATTCCCCCGATTTTGATGGATAGCTGTGCGAACTTCAAAAACATTTCCTTCGTTATCATACTGCAAAAATGAATGCAAATGTGCTCGCCGTCTGTATTTCTCAAATATCTGCATCGACACTGGCATAAATTCAACACCCCTTTCCATCAATTCAGTTGCAGTTGCAGTTCGTTCAACAAACCTCTCTGACATCTGCTTGAACGACATTCATACCATGGCTGTGACGGACAATCCTCTTGCCGACTTCAATAACCCGTTGAAGGACTCTGACACGTTTGTAGTAAGAACTTCCCATCGTCTTCCACCATCCGCATGCAAAGTCTACTTTTCAGGTTATGCATTAGCCAACAATAGGCTGCCTCATCTTCTTGCCTAATAGATTCCATATGCCTCCAGAATTTGTGTTGTTGGTTGTCCGTTGCTGCCATCCACATCAAATCATGTAGATCCTTCTTGTGATATACCTTCTGGAAATTGGCCTTAAGGTGCCTCACACAATAACGGTGGTATGCATAAGGCTCTTGCCATGCATGCAAGTTGTCCACAAAACTTAATATACCACCATGACGATCAGATATTAGACAAATACCTGAACGCTGTTTCACAACATGATCTTTCAGGTGGTTCAAAAACAGCGTCCATGTCTTTGTGCTTTCATTGGCATAAACAGCAAAAGCCAGAGGAAATATCTGGCCATTAGCATCCACTTCCACGACTATCAAAAGCTTGATATCGTACTTTCCATAGACATGAGTTTCGTCTATGGATATAACGGGACGGCAATGCAAAAAACCATCAATTGCTGGCTTAAACGCCCAGAACACGTAATTGAATATGTATTCTGGTGTTCCCGAAATCCGCTCAAGCTTCCATTCAACGACTGTTCCGGGATTAAAGTGCTGCAGTGCGGCCATGTACTTCGGTAGACCTGCAAAAGACTTATCCCAGTTACCATAGACAAATTCAAATGCTTGTTTGCGCCAAAGAAATTCCTTTCTTCTCGTAATGGTATGGCCATATTCCTGGTGGACTGATGTAATTCACTCTTTGATTTTATACCTTATGAACGCTTCGATGTGCGGAATAAGTACAAGAGAAATCAAGTCAATATCCAAGTTGAAGTGATTACTGTTGAATGTTTCCATTTCACATGTGTGGATAGGAATGTATTTACCCACTTTCCACATACCTGTCTTCTTTTTGGACACATGCAACATCCAAGGACATGGCCAAAACCACCTGGGGCAAACAACCTTGTATACATCCGGACTTGACTCCATTACTTGCATCTCACGACACTCTTTTACGTTATTCATTTTACAAGCCCTGCTTACGCGCGCTTTGTCGGGGAAAAGCATCCCCTTTGCAAGCAACGTTGGTCTAGACTCATCCCACATTGCTTCCCAGATTTCATCAAAATCCTTTGTGAGAGCTTCCACACCCCGCATGCTTGGCAACTTATCAATGTAAGGAATCTCCCTTGAATGAAACGGCACTTCAGACTCGTACACTCTTTGTCTAGGTGGGGGTCTCTCCAAATCTGGTCCTTCCCCCTCATCCTCATCATCACCATCCTCACGAGGAAAGGGTGTCTCGTCTCCGGATTCATCGGCATTGTTGTCGTAATCACTATTGTGTTCCTCACTTTGTGCATCAGCCAGATCCTGATGTAATACGTCATTTTCGGGAAATTGAGTGAGTACGGGTGGTTCAACTTACTCGTTTTCACTACACAACAAAAAAAAATATAAGCTACTGAAGTTAATAAATACTTTTCATATAGCTATTTAACTTGACTTACAAGTCGTAATGTGATGAAATTCCATCATGGACGTTTTTAATTGGGTGATGACTACCGGATGGGCCCCTTGTAAAATTCATATCCGGCCGGTACCCCCTATTCTATATATGAGCGTTAATACAAATTCAATACACTAAAAATATACAAATTTAACAGAAATCACAACATAAATTTACCACTCATCTTGTGAATGTTGGAAATCAGGATAGAAATTATTTTCTCCCTCCTCATTCCCCGGCGGTGATAAGTTTAAATCAAAGAAAAGTCTTTCATCGGAACCTGTCCGGAAAAAACTGCTCCAGAATAACCACCCGATGACTGGGGGGTATCTCTACTACGCACAACCTCGTTTTTTGGAACGTCTACAACCTTCACGTACATCTCCAACATTGTGATTAAAAGAAATTCCCGACATTCATCCGGAGTCCTCAGAAAATCACTCAAAGTTTCATCATCGTCGATGTTAAACTCCGAGTAAAAAGCAACCCCTTGCGGAGTGACGGAATACGGATATCGTCCGGTTACTTTAAGTAACACTGAACGTTTTCTCACACCCATTTTTTTTTCATAACAACGATATCAATTTATCGTACTCCATGGTTAATTGCAATTTAACACGACACTGATCAGGTAAATTGTAGCCCACAGAGTTATTCTCCATCACAACCTCACCCCTCCAATATAATGAAACTCTTATTCTACGCTCTTCAGACATAATGAAAAAACTCTTGAGAATTTTAACAACAATAAACGTTTGATCAAGAGTTGAAATTTTTTTGTGATTGAATGAAATGCAATTCTAACCTCTTTATATAGAATGGCTGGCCGGAGAATTCTTTTTTAATTCTATAGAGCCAAAGCAGTAGGCACTATACGCTTTTTGAATTATTGGTGGGCCCAGGAAGCAGCTATAGCGCCACAGTACACGACGCTATACAGAATAGATGTATAACGCCGGGCACTATGGCGTTATACCCACTGTCAGAAAAAAAAATTGTATAACGCCACACTATGTGGAGCTATACACTAATGGCACAGTTACCGTTAGTTTATAGCGCCACATAGTGTGGCGTTATACATAGTCCGGTACTATTTGTTTTTTGACTTATTTTTGTTCTATTTGTCTAATTTTAGCACAATTGGGTTTCGGACTCCAATTGATGTAAGCTTAGAAATAAGATTATATTTGGAAGAACATAAAGTAAGTTAATCATGTTACCTTTGAGGTTACAAATATTTAAGATCATGAATAATAAGTACCAAGAGGGTTGGAAATATTAGAAGCTAAACCCATTGAAGAAAATAAGTTTCATCGAAAGTAGACGAGTTTGGTATGTTATAACATGTACTTTAGGGTGAGACTATGGTTTATTACATGATAAGGAGTTAATTCTATGAGTTATGTTTTTCGTATGATGGTCGTGTGCTACATTTTGAAGTCAAGCAAGTTGTGGAACAAAAGTTGGCAAAGGTCTTCACAAATTACATTCATAATGTGCTGAAAATTAGGTCAAATGTAGCTGAGATTTTCTCGCAATACTCTTGGAATTATTGGATGATATACCAACCAAATTTAATATCTATTAGTCTAGTTTCAAACACATTAAACCGTTCATCGATACGACCTAGGAGTAGAGAGATATTTTCAAATTTGCGAGACATCATAAGTGACAAGTAGGTGGTTCACTAAAGCTTTTTGAGCAATAAATTTCTTGTGTTATATATGGTTTTATTGGGACATATTATACACCAAATTGAATTTATTTGAATTTAGTTTCCAACGTTCTTAACCGTTTGTTCATTCGACATCCATATAAAAATATATAAGCGTCGGAAGATGGGCCTATGCTAGGGGCCAAGCTAGCACCTCTTTGACTTTTCAAAAGTTGATATATATAAGTCTTAGGTCGGATTTCTCTTCATTTTTCAACATAACACGACCATATAACACCCATAAACATATCCTTAATCTCTCTTCTAGGGTTTCAAAGAAGATTACCATCCCGGGCATGAAATCGAGAAGCGATAACATCAAAAAGATCCCTACGATGTAAGTGTCATTATACCGCCTCTCTCTTTACTTTGTAATTAGAGTTTTGGAAGGTAATTCATAGTTAAGAAACGTGTAATATCTGTATTTAAGTGTTTAAATATCAAGAAAGGTTGATAAATGTGTTTCCTAATAGTTAGAACTCACGGGACGGTGATCGGAAGCCGTGAGTTCGAGTTATTTGACTTGTAGCGGACTGTTTCGTGGACTCTTTTGTGTTACTGTTGGGATGCGTATTTCACTACTGTTTCGTGGAATTTTGGAGGAGTAAGGTTGTGTAGAAACACCATATAGATGTATGGTTGTGGGGTTGTCGTTCGTCGTAACATTTCTGGGTCGTTTGACACTACTACGGTGGTCGTTTTGTGTATGAAGAGATTGCGGTGTGTTGGGATGTTTTGTAGTATTTTGTGGTGTATATAAGGCTGGAAAATAATGTATATATCTTTTTGTTTTTTCATTCTTGTGTTGTTGGTTTTATCTTGAATTTGGAGGAAGTAAGGATAATAGAGGAGATGTTGCCCGTTTTTATACAAAATAAGCTTGTCGTTCGTTGTGCGATAGTTGTACCTTTCGTAACTTAATGATTGTATTATTATCGTTGCTGTAGATTAAGGTGCGAAGATGCGAGTTAAACTTGGTGAGTGGAAATATTGTCCATGTTGTTATTTCCTTACAAAGTTATTCTAATAAAGTATGTATGATCCTTGAGTCCTAGTGAAGTTAATAATGATGGTATGATGTCCATAATGTTAATCGAAGATGCAACTACCTTACGTCACTCGGAAAGGCTTAGAGCGTGATTCCATGAGTCCAACATGCATTATATATAGTATTTATTTTACTCTACCGTGCCGCGCTATAGTCGGCCGGGTACGACACCTATTGTGCAACCACAGATCAGTTGGGTTTACCGAGCTCCACATGGGCGGGTACGATTCTACTGAGCCTTATGATGGCCGGGTATGTTTTTATCGAGTCCTCTTCGACGCCGAGTATGATATGATGATGATGATGCCCACAGAGGCAGATGTTCTTAAAAGATTATGTATATATATGTATCACGCATTTCTTGTCACTATCTCTCAGAGGCACTCAGATGCTACAGGTTGTATCTCCTGCATCTCTCTTTCATTATTGTTCTTAGTTATCCTTTTCTGCCTTACATACTCAATACTTTATTCGTACTGGATGTCCCTTTTTCTTGTGGATGCTGCTTTTCATGCCCGCAGGTCCCGATAGATAGGTTGGCAGTCCTCATAGTAGGCTATCAGCTCAGTGGAAGGTGTTGTTGCACTCCACTTGCTCCGGAGTTGCCTATTTAGTCAGTATGATTGGGACATGCATTGACTGGTATGGCGGGGCCCTGTCTCGACCTTTTTAATGTTTATGTACTCTTATAGGCTTGTAGAAAAATGTCAGGTATATGGATAGTTGTATGGCCTTGTCGGCCTATGTTTTGAGTTTACAACTGGTCATGTCAGCCTTATAGGCGCGTATGTCACATGTATAAGTTTCTATATCATGTTAGGTCGTCCTATGTCTAGCATTTCCTTATGTTTTATTTTGATTATGTCATGATGAACATTTTGTCACATTTACCCATTATAGTATGATAATAAAGATATGTTATGTTGGTACTCAGTTGAGTAAGGTACCGGGTGCCCGTCGCGGCCCATAGGTTGGGTCGTGACACCAAGTTGATGCTAACACATCTGTGCATGTACAACTTGATGCCATGGAAAAAGAAATAAGGAAGCTGACCTTAGCTTCGATACATAATGAGCCTCATGCAGCATGTGACATATCTGGAAGAGGACACCCTACTCATGAGTGTCAAGCCTCAGCTGAGGAAGTTAATGCTACTGGGAGTTATAACTTCAATGCAATGGGTCAGAAGCACCCTGGTTTTTCATGAAATTCACCTGGGGGGTACAACAAATGAATGGCAATAAAACAACCCCAGATTTCAGGGACAAGAAGCCCCAGGCTTCCAAAATCGGCAGAGGCCTCAGTTTCAGCCTCAACAACTAATTCAACCTAGGCTAGAAGATTTAATGAAGTCATTCATTGTCAATACAAATGAGAAATTAGATGTTCATGGTGCAACTATCAAAGAACTTGGGACAGGTTTGAGTAACTTAGAGAAACAAGTGGGGCCAATTGCAACTGTATTATCTGAGAGAATCCGAGGTACTCTGCCAGCTGATACTAAAGAGAATCCCAAATATATGATAAATGTTGTGACCTTAAGAAGCGGGCAGGTGTTGAAAGATCCCACTCCAATCCAAAAAGAGGTGATACCTGAAAAAGAAAGTGGAAAGGAGCTGAAAGTTGAAGATGGTAAGAAGAAAGAAGGCAAGAAGGGAGTAGAGAAAAAGAACGATGAGGAAACTTCAAGAAGGAAGGAATCTAATGAAGAGAGCAAACACATTCCTGCTTTACCTTTTCCCCAAAATCTCTATAGAGAGAAGCTGGATAAGCAGTTTGAGAAACTTTTTACATATGTTGAGACATGTTAATGTAAATTTGCCATTCAAAGAAGTTCTCTCCCAAATGCCAGCTTATGCCAAGTTCTTGAAGGAGATCTTTACAAAGAAGAGGAAGATAGAGGAGACCTCAGTGGTCAAGCTCACAGAGCATTGCAGTGCAATATTGCAAAATAAACTCCTACAAAAGTGTGGAGATCCAGGGAGTTTTACGATACATTGCTCTTTAAGCACTCTTAACTTTGATAAATATTTATGTGATTCTTGCGTCTCAATTAATCTAATGCCATTGTCTATTTACAGGAAATCGGAAAGGGGATTGGAGAGATAAGCTTGTTTCAATATCTTTGCAGCTGGCAGACAAAACGACAAAATACCCGAAGGGATAGTGGAAGATGTCTTGGTGTAGGTAGATAAGTTTGTCTTTCCTGTAGATTTTATAGTGGTGAATAGGGAGGAACACAAGGAAGTCCACCTAATCTTGGGAAGGCCATTCTTAGCAACAGGTAGAGAAATATTAGATATATATGATAGAAAACTCATGCTTAGAGTGGGTGAGGATACAATGACTTTGGAGATGAATGTGGAAACGGGAATAAAAAAAGAGAAGCCAACGTTAAGTGTTGAGTAGAAAGCGAAGAGTTCAAAAGAGAAGGCCCCAGTTAGTGAAAAAGACAAGTGCGGGGTGTACCCCAAGAAGGCTGAGAAGAAGCTGTCTGCATAGATGTGTGCACTAGTTCGGGCTCGTGGAATGGAGCCCGACTTTGATTCAAACCCCGACTAGAGATTCAGGGAAGTTTCCTTTACCTTATGTTTTTAATTTTGTGTTATAGAGACATGCCACAATTTAAAGTGTGGGGTGGAGGATATTTGTATATTGTATGTATGTATATTAGTTTTAGTTTTATTTTTGTTAGTTCTAGTAGTAGATATAGAAGAAAAAATTGAAAAAAAAAATCATTAAATTTTTAAAATTTTTGACCATTCCCGACGATGGATGTCATTCGAGAAGTTTCTTCAGGGAGTGAAGTCGAAATAAAAAGACAAAAGATTCATTTTTTGTATGTAGTATAACAATTCTCCCTTGGTTTTTCTTTGTGTTGCAGTTCTTTTCCAAGGGTTTTGGTTGAACCAAGTGTAGTTAGTTTTTATTTTTGTTAGGTGTAGAAACCTTGTGATGATTTTGAATTGAAAGCAATTTCTCTTAACTTTGTTGTACCTTGAGAATAACTACAGTTTTTGTAGAAACCGAGTGCTTTAGTTGTGATGCTTAGGCTCAGTTTTTGACTCCTGCATAAGTACCTTAAATTGTATGATCTTAACTTTGTTTACCTGCTTTGACTAGAGTGTCTTCATGAGTCCAATCCTGAATGAGTTATGTGCCATATGTGTGTAAGTTTTTGTGTTATTCTATGCATTGAATTTGATGTTTAGAACTTGCCCCGTGTGTTTGCAAAGCAAAATAGTATTCTTGTTCAATCTTGGAAGTGATATAGGCATTTCTTTGTTGAGCCAGTTAGATGCTACTACCTACCTAATTGTTATGTATCTTAGTTAACCCCTTTGAGTCTGTAATCCTGTTTCTTTGGCAGCCATATTACAAACCTTACCCATATCTATGGAGTAGTTCTCTTTAAGGTTTGATGGATTTGGTGTATTTATATTTGTTAGTGTATTATAACTCAATTATTTTATGCATTAAATCATTTTGGATGTTTTACTCGTTGCATCTATAGTCACTAGTTCATGTAATCGAGAGAGGCATAACTTGTGATATCTTTGCATTATATGTTGTTGGTTGAATTCATTAATTCTTCTAGGTAATGGAAAAAGGCTAGTTGAATTGTTGATTAAACTTAGTTAGGAGGATAATCGAGAGAGGTTCTCTTGAAGACCAATCCACTACGAATTCTTGCATATTTTCTCATGCTTAAAATTAGTTCATCTCGTGAGGTTGAGACTTAATCGAGAGAGGAGTTTCGAATAAAAGTTTGAACTAACAATCGAGAGATTCACTTGAACATTAGAAGTGAATTAACTAGAGTTAAATTCCAGACAAATATCTTGCACCTGTCCTATCAAAACTCTATTTTCTCCCATTGGTATCTTTCCTTGCTCATTACTTGTGTCAATTGTCATTAATCAATAGTTTAGACACTTAGTTAACTTTAGTTATAATCACATAATTCTCAACTGTTGATAATCTTGGATAGCAATCTAGCTACAATTTACGATAATACTGTTTAACTCCAATCCCTATAGATACGATATTATAATTTACTATATTCGACTAGCGAGCATATTTAAGTGTGTGTTTTGCACTCGTCAGTAGGCAACCTCTCCAATCCTCTCAAGAATCTCAAAAGGTCCGATATACCTAGGGCTCAACTTGCCTTTCTTCCCGAACCTCATAACACCATTCATGGGCGAAACCCAGAGCAAGAGCCTCTTCCCAACTATGAATGCAACATTGCGAACCTTTCGATACGCACAACTCTTATGTCTACATTAGGTTGTACAAAGTCAATCTTAAATCAATTTAACATTTTCCAAAGCATCCTGAACCAAGTTTGTACCCAATATCCTAGCCTCACCCGGCTCAAACCAATCCATCAGAGACCGACACCGCCTCCCATACAAAGTTTCATACGAAGTCATCTGAATGCTCGACCAGTAGCTGTTGTTGTAGGAAAATTCCACAAGCGGCAAGAAGTGATCCCAAGAACCCCAAAACTCCATCACACATGCACGAAGCATATCCTCTAATATCTGAATAGTGCGCTCTGATTGTTCATTTGTTTGAGGGTGGAATGTTGTACTCAACTCAACCTGCGTTCCTAGATCACACTGTACGGCCCTCCAGAACCGCAATGTAAACTATGTACCCCGGTCAGAGATGATGGATACTGGCATGCCATGAAGTATGACAATCTCATGAATATAAACCTGAGCCAGCTGCTCTGAAGAATAAGTAGTCACCACTGGAATGAAATGATCCGACTTGGTCAATTTATCCACAATCACCCATACTGCATCAAACTTCCTCTGAGTCTGTTGAAGCCCAACAACAAAATCCATAGTAACCCGCTCCCATTTCCACTCTAGAATCTCTAGCCTCTAGAGGAATCCGCCTAGCCGCTGATGCTCATACTTCATGTGCTGGCAATTTAGGTACCAAGATACATATTCCACTATGCCCTTCTTCATAATCCTCCACCAATACAGCTGCCTCAAGTCTTGATACATCTTGGCGGCACCCGGATGAATGGAGTACTGTGAACTATGAGCCTTTTGGAGGATCAACTCACGCAAACCATCTACATGGGGAACATATAGTATGCCGTGCATCCGCAATACACCGTCATTCCTAATAGTAAGCTCATTGTCATTGTTGTGCTGAACCGTATCCTTATGGACAAGCAGATGGGGGTCGTCATACTGATGTTCTATGATACGATCATATAGAGAAGACTGAGAAACCACACAAGCGAAAACTCGACTCGGCTCCGAAAAATCCAATCTAACAAACTGGTTGGCTAGGGATTGAACATCCAATGCCAATGGCCTCTCCGTTGCTGGTAGATATGCTAAACTACCCAAGCTCTCCGCCTTGCGACTCAAGGCATCAACCACCAGATTGGTCTTTCCGTGATGATACAAAATGGTGATATCATAGTCCTTAAGCAACTCTAACCACATCCACTAACTCAAGTTAAGATCCTTCTATTTAAACAGATGTTGTATACTCTGGTGGTTGGTATAGACCTCACAAGGGACACCGTACAAATAGTGGCACCAAATCTTCAAGGCATGAAAAATAGTTTCTAACTCAAGGTCATGGACAGGATAGTTCTTCTCATGCACCTTCAGATTTCTAGATGCGTAGGCAATCACCCTAAAATCTTGCATCAACACCGCGCCGAGGCCAATACGCAACGCATCGCAGTATAAAGTACAAGACCCTGAACCCGTAGGCAACACCAACACTAGGGATGTAGTCAAAGAAGTCCTGAGCTTTTGAAAGATCTCCACACACTCCTTGGTCCATCTGAACGGAGCACCATTTTGAGTCAATCTGGTCATAGGTGAAGTAATAGGTAAAACCTCTACGAATCGGCGATAATACCCTGCCAAACCAAGAAAACTCTGAATCTCGATAGCTGAAAATGGTCTGGGCCAACTCTGCACTGCTTCAATTTTCTTCGGATCTATCTGGATCCTCCCACTTGAGACAACATGACCCTAAAATACCACTGAATCAAGCCAGAATTAACATTTTGAAAATTTTTCATACCACTTCTTTTCTCTCAAGGTTTGAAGCACGGTCCTAAGGTCCTGCTCATGATCCTCTCGGCTCTAGGAGTACACCAAGATGTCTTTAATAAACACAATAATGAATGAGTCAAGATAGGGCTGGAATATTCTGTTCATCAAGTGCATGAATGTTGTTGGGGTGTTGGTCAGCCCAAATGATATCACACGGAACTCGAAATGACCATACTGAGTCCTAAAGGCAGTCTTCGAAATATCTGGCTCCCGAATCTTCAACTGATGATAGCTAGACCGAAAATCAATCTTCGAGAATACTCTATCACCCTGTAGCTGATCAAATAGGTCATCAATGTGTGGAAATGGATACCTATTCTTCATTGTAACCTTGTTAAATTATCGATAATCAATACACATACGCATAGAACCATCCTTCTTCTGTACAAACAAGACCGGAGCACCCCAAGGTGATTCACTGGTGTCAAGACCCGATTTCCCCTCTGAAGGCATCGTGGCGGCACCTAGTCTCTACCACTAGGTAAGCCTAATTGTGGAAACACATATTAAATAAAAGCAATAGAAATAAAGACGAAATAAGTGAGTCTACAATGAAAGATCGCCACTTGGCGCATACAAAAATACAACTTTTCCCAAAACCCGAAATATCACTTTAGTCACAAGCTCTGTCTCAAAATAGATCTATTCAATGAGAGGGAATTTACATGAAAAAGAAATCTATCTAAATTTGGAGTGGAAGGTGACTCGAAGGAGTTTGCGACCGCGGCAGAATTACCTTTCGGTCTCCTAAAAACTGTTGCTCGGACCCCTAGCCACGAAACTGAGCGCTGGTACCTAGATCTGCACATGAAAAACATGTGCAGGAAAGAGCATGAGTACACCACAAATTGGTACCCAGTAAGTGCCAAGCCTAAACCCCAGTCAAGTAGTGATGAGGTCAGGTTAAAGCTCTATTGGATTTTTACAGTAAATAAAATTTAAAAATATGAACAAAGAGATATAATAAGATGAGGAAAATAAGTAGAAACAATGAGCTAAAATGAAACAACATTAGCGATCCCTTGGCTCAGCACATCATGTATCACATTAACAAGTATGAAATGCAGTACAGGGGGAAAGCTCCCAGAATCTCGTCCATAATCTCAATTTAAATATGCAATGCAGTAATGGGAAAGCTCCCGGAATCTTGTCTGTAGTCCCAATTTAAATATTCTATGCAGTACAGGGGAAAGCTCCTGAAATCTCGTCCATAGTCCTAAATTAATATACAATGCAGTACATGGGGAAAGCTCCTGGAATCTCGTTCGTAGTCCCAATTTAAATATGCAATGAAGTGCAAATACAGGATATAATTTTTTATTTAAAAACAATGCAGGAAAAACCACAGGCATAAATATGGACAAAACTACCTAAACACGGTACATGTAGTAATAACTAGGAAAAATTCAAGTAAGACAGGTAGGCATGCTATTTCCTAATCTAAACTACATAGTCGATACATGAATCAGTGAAATAGGAGTGAAATGATTTAAGTCACAGAGGGAAAAATGGAGTTTTAGCAACAATGGCTCGTGTACGTACTCGTCACCTCACGCACACGGCGCCCAATCAACATAAAGCACTATATAAAAAAATAGCCTAGCAAAGTCCCCAACATAGAGTTAGGCAAGCCACTTTCCTGCAACGAGTATCCGACTCCGAATGTCCCAAATCTATTCAATTTGATTGCATAATGTAAATATCACTTTAAGGAATCAAAATAGCTAATAAGTTCGAGGCTAATATCTCGGAATCGAGTGAAAGTTACCAATTTAGAACACCCATTCACTCACGAACTCACTCAAACAAGAATAATCGAAAACCAACGACAAAATCCTATTAAATTCTCGGATTTTCTAATTAGGGAAACTTCTTCCCATTTGCATGATTTTTCACCTAAATCCCTTAATTGCATGGAAGAAATGTCCATAGATTAATGATATACAAAGGGAATAGGGTTAGGAATTGTTACCTATGAAGCTTTTCCTCAAAACTCACTCCAAATCGCCTACACCCGAGCTCCATATAATTTTTGAAGTCACGAAATTCAAGCCCTCAAATCTGATATAACTGCCCAGTGATTTCCGCACCTGCTCCCCTTAGACCTCACCTGCGGAAAATCCATCGCAGGTGCGAAACCCACTAAAAGGCCTGGGGGCGGCACCTGCGGTCAATTGGCCGCATCTGCGGCTCCGCACATGCGGAAACTCAACCGCACCTGCGAGGAATGGTTTACTTGGCCAAGCCCGTACTTGCGAGCCCCTCGTCTTCACCTGCGTGTCTTCACCTGCGGAAATTCCATTGCAGGTGCGAGACACCAGAACCAGCAATGATTCAGCTATTCTTCCAAGTTCTAAAATCACCCGTTAAGCATCTGAAACATCCCCGAGGCCCTCGAGACCTCAACCAAACTTACCAACCAGTCCTAATACCTTACCCAAACTTAGTCGAGCCTCCAAAACACATCACGTAACACCAAATTCACCAATTTTACAAGGATTCAAGCCCAAGAACTTATGAAGTTTCCAAAATCTACAACTGATGTCGAAACACATCAAAACTAGTCCGAATGAACTCAAATTTTACACACAGGTCACAAATGATACAGCGGACCTACAGCCACTCTCGGAATTCCATTCCAAGCCCGGTATCAAAATTCCACCTATCAGCCGAAATCGCCAAAATTCTAACTTTCGCCAATTCAAACCTAAATCTACTACAGACCTCGAAAGCACATTCCGGACATGCTCCTTACTCCGAAATCACCCAACAGAGCTAACAGAGTCGACGAAGTCCCATTACGGACCCATCGTCCCGCATTTCCAACTACGGTCCGATTTCTAAAGCTTAAACTCACATATATGGACTATGTGTCCAAAAGCTCTCCGAACATCACCACTCAACATTCCATCAAGTCCCAAAAGCAGAAATAGACATGGGGAAAGTAGTTATTAGGGGATCGGGGCTGTCACGACCTAAAATCCATAAGGTCATGATGGCGCCGGACATCATTGTTAGGGAAGCCAGTCATAAGTTAATTGAAATAATTTCCGGTTTTAGCATTTATGAAAATCATTACCTTTCACTTATTACATAATAACTAAATAAAATTCGTCAAGTAAATACAATGGTTTAAATCTTCCTTTTTTAGCAAATATATCCCAAACACATCCCAGAACCCGGTGTCACAAGTACATGAGCAATTTCTAAGAATTTATACAATCATCACAAAGCCTGTCCGAAATACAAATTCTACAAGGAAATTTAAAATGAAAATAAATACAGTACGAGGGAGACTCTGTCAGCTCCGGATCGCCTCCGGATGATGCAGCTCGCCTAAGTCTCCAAATCCGCCACATTGCTACGGAAGTACCTNAAATCTCTCGAGTAAATACAATGGTTTAAATCTTCCTTTTTTAGCAAATATATCCCAAACACATCCCAGAACCCGGTGTCACAAGTACATGAGCAATTTCTAAGAATTTATACAATCATCACAAAGCCTGTCCGAAATACAAATTCTACAAGGAAATTTAAAATGAAAATAAATACAGTACGAGGGAGACTCTGTCAGCTCCGGATCGCCTCCGGATGATGCAGCTCGCCTAAGTCTCCAAATCCGCCACATTGCTACGGAAGTACCTGTGCAATAAAAATGCACGATAAGTGTAACATGAGTAAAAAAACAACGTGTACTCAGTAAGTCGCGCGCCTAACCTCAGGGAGGTAGTGACGAGAGGTCGAATTAGTCACTCACTAAGGTCAAGAAAATTAATTTAACAACATATGATGAACACGTTTGGCATGTAAAGGTAGTAAAGCAGCAAATTTATAAGGCACTGAAATCCAAGTAAATACTGGAAGTAAATAAACAGTTACCACTTCCTCATTTTCCCCCAAATATCTTAAATAAATAATTTCCTCTTTGTTTTCCCCCAAATAACTTAAATAAACGATTTCCTCTTTGTTTCCCCCAAATATCATAACACACCAAATCCATGAAAAACATTTAGCAATTTAACATGCGCATATGGGACAAGGAAAATCGGCCTGAGCCGTTATAATAATCATCTATGTGCACTGTCGAGGATCGAACGGCCCGTACCATAAGTGCACCTCTCAATAAAATAATCATGTCTATGCACTGGCGAGGGTCGAACGGCCCGAACCATAAGTGCATCTTTCAATAAAATAATCGTATCTATGCACTGCCGAGGGTCGAACGGCCCTAACCATAAGTGCATTTCAATCCGCCGTGGCGTACGGCCCGCTCCCATGAAAGTGGGGGAAATAACACTCCGCTCGCGAAATGTAAATTGTGAAGCGGTCACATGCAGTCATGCACAATCAACAGTCCACCCCGAATACGCCGGGAAAACAAATACTTAAGTAAATGACAGATTTCTCTTTTAAAAACCACAAAATAGTGCTTAAATCCTTTCTCGAAAGTTATTTGCCAAGTGTAATAATATTCAATAATATCACTTTATCAAGTATACAATTATCCACGGAGGAAAACAATTCTCTTTCGAGCTGATTAAGAAAATGAACTATAGTCTTCTATAGATATCAAATTATAATTTCGATTATATTAGCAGTCAGGTAAAACATGCAGGATCACGGGTAAAACACATAACGCATGCTAGTGGGTCCTAGACTACCCGGACATGGCATAATAGTAGCTACGCACGAACTCCCAGCACCTCGTGCGTACGTAGCCACCGAAGATAATAACACATACTAAATTAGTTCACCTAGGGGGACAATTCCCCCTCACCAGGTTAGAAACGAGACTTACCTCGCTCCGAAGTCCCATAACCGGCTTCCAAGCCCTTCCGACGACTCCCATGGATGCACAACGCCCCAAAACTACCAAATAACGGGCAAAGCAATGACAATATACTCTAATAGTTGCAACAATTCAAAATTATATAATTTCCCAACCCCGCTTAGTGAAATTACCAAAATGCCCTCGAGCCCACGTGCCCAGAACCCGAAATTTCTCGAAGATATATTCTACCCATGGCCTTATTAACTCAAATATACAATTTACTCTAAATTCCATGCTCCAATTCGTGGTTAAAATCCAATTACAAATTTCTAGGTTTCTTTAAGATTTTTCCCAATTTTCCTATAAGTCTCATGTATAATTCCATGAAATAACCTTGTATTTAACTTAGAAACGTGAAGGAATTACTTACCTATCATTGCATGAAGAAATCCTCTCTTTGAAGCCTCCCAAAATCATCCAAACCAAAAGAAAAATGGAAGGAAATGACCAACAATATCGGTTTTAAAACATTTTTCCCATGCCATATTTCGCACCTGCGACTCCACAGGTGCGACCAAACCTCCGCACCTACGGTTTTCCTCATCTCAAGCCAACTTCGCACCTGCGCCCGATAACCTGCATCTGCGACTTCGTAGATGCGAAAATATCATCTCACCTGCGCTCCAAGCCAGACCACCACCTCTTCGCACCTGCGGCCAAAGCCTCGCAGGTGCGGTCACACCAGATGACAGCAAATTCCAGCCTTCTTCAAACTTCAAATATTGATCCATTAACCACCCGAAATCCACCCGAGGCCCCTGGGACCCCATCCAATTATACCAACCTGTTCCAAAACATAATACAGACTTGATCGAGGCCTCAAATCACATTAAACAACATCGAAATCACGAATCACACCTAAATCCCAACTTTATGAACTTGAAATCCCAAACTTCCACATCCGATGCCGAAACCTATCAAATCACGTCCGATTTACCTCAAATTTGCACACAAGTCATATTCGACATTACGGACCCGCTTCGCCTTCCAGAATCGCATTCCGACCTCGATATCAAAATTTCCACTTCCGGTCGGATTTCTTCAAAACCTTCAAATTTCTATCTTTAGCCAAATGACGTAAAAATGACCTCCGGACATCCGAATTCACTTCTGATCGCGCTCCCAACTCCAGAATTACCATACGAAGATATTCCTAGACTCGAAATCCCAGACGAACATCAATATCATTGAAATGTGCTTCAAGCCAAACTTAGGAAATTCCTTCAAAAATGCTGACTTCCTCAATATATGCCGAAACGCTCCCGGGTTATCCAAAACCCGATCCGGGCATCCGCCCAAGTCCGAAATCATCATACGAACATGCAGGAACCTTCAAATCTTGATTTTGAGGTCGTTTATGCAAAATTCCAATCTTAATCCATTTCTCCAACTTAAGGCTTCTAAAATGAGAATGTTCTTCCAAACCAACTCTTAACTTCCCGAAATTCAATTCCGACCACGCCCACGGGTCATAATACCTGAAACAAAGCTGCTCACGGCCTCAAACCGTTGAACGACGCTCTAGAGCTCAAAACGACAGGTCGGGTCATTACATTCTCCCCCACTTAAACAGATGTTCGTCCTCAAACATGCTAAGGACTGCTCTGGAGTTATGTGAAATCACTATTTAACACCTCGCTCACCTTTCCGTGCTACCACAACCCAGTCGAGCACATTAGCTTGATCAAATCTGAAGATTTCTTCTTTTATCCATATAATAAGCTCAGAACCTAGTTCCAACAGTTGAAATTCTCTGCCAGGCTTAGTTCCAATATATAAACACCGTATCAACTACCACACGATATACCAGAACATGACTGCATACCTTTGCTGAATTAGCACCATGCACCGCAAAATTCATCATCTAACCACAATGACGTTCCCTAAACCTTAATAGCCAAAATTCCACGAATATGATGATCCCAATGCACCTCATGATATATATACGTACATCCTGCTATGATGCTGACGATACCACCACAATGGAGGAGATGTGTAGAAATTCATACCCAACTGTAGAGTTAACAAATCACTGAATATCTCATCTTGACTAGAATCATCACCTCGTTATGAACCTAAATAATGGTATTTGTCCTTAATATACACTTCACATAACCTTATCGCACTGATCCCTGATCCGATAATCTCGTCTCACCCAGTATGAACTTCTCAGACAACAAATCACCCCAAACATGACCAACAACCTCACATGATACCACATCGCGCCAATAGGCCATAACTCGAACATGATAGATAAGAAATGACTCAAGAAGGGACTAGTCAACTCATGCAACTAATACGAACTTTTCTCAGAAAATAGGAAGTAAACATAAGAGAATAAATATAGGAATCTTACTCATCATCACACTGTTGCGGCGTGCAATTCGATCCCAATAACATACCCATGGCGGCATTCCACCCGATCCCAATAACATACCCGTGGCGGCGTGCCACCCGATCCCATCATAAAATTTACATAAGAAGATATATACGGAGCTGATTTGCTCACTATTACCAATTACTGAATATCGATCATAAGTACGCTAAGTGCATAATACTATCCTGGGGAGACTGATAAAGCCATATGCTCACAAAACTCAAGCACAACTGAGATGCAATATATATTTGCATACCCTGGATCTCAAGAGTTGTCGTGCTCACATAACATCATCACTATGCAGAGATCTCAACACATAAGAAATTATCAAGCCGTTCCACAACTCACACGACACAATCATATTATCACATGAATTTGACGAAGACGGAACAACATCTGTTGTTTTAATACCTTTTCATGAAAAACGCTCTACTGAAATGAACATGCCTGGCTCATATGGAGCCCATAATCACATTTAAACTCATCCACAAACATCGAGTTTACCTTGCTCGCACCGAACTAAGCTAATAGCTTTACCTGGGTCCACATTAACCCACTTCCTCTCATAATACGCAAGAACAACCATCATCACCGGGACAAACTCCCCATAATCCACAATCAACTTAACTGAACACTCTCCAGGCATAAATTCTAAAATAAACAATATTGCACTTCTTATACTCAGTCCAAATCTTAAATCCATCAAGTGACTACATGTCACACTTATACAATCTTTTCGCGGTCCAGCTTCCACGACCTTCCACACAAGGCAACAAGTCTGCCAATCTATAACACCGACCACACTAAGGCTGCAAAACACATCAAGAACCCATGATCAGGGTACAAAGCCTCTTTCACCAAATATCGATCTCAGGTGACACTGAAGATAACACCAGCTTGCTCTGAACTTCCAATTCCCTTATTCTTGCTCATCCGAGCTCATGACATCCTCATCAACACCGAATTGCAATCTTGATTCTCACTCCCAGTTACATACTGCTTACCGCACCTAACATGCCAATATAAGGTAGCGCAAGAATTCCATCATACACTTCATCATATAGAAACCTTTTGCTTAACTCAATTCAAGAGTACTATCTCAACACACGAGTGAATTCTCACCATCACCCAGCATGCAAATCCTTAAGTAGTAGTCTATATCACCATAACCCTTCCGGGATCCGCCTACACCTGCCAGGCCATCATACTTGAATGCTTCAAAATAAAAATCTAGTTGAACGAATGATATGCATCGCATACACCGGCACAAACCACTTCCATACTTTAATCATATCAAAGGAACTGATCACTGCCGCAAATGTACCATTTTAACCATGGCTAATCAATCTATCTTCTTTTAATCATCTTTAATTGCCTCAGGAATAATAGCAACTTCCTTCAACTCATAGCAAACCCAACCCTCACTCATCCCGAGTGACCTTGATTCACGAGACTATGCTGCATAAATCCCGCAACCTGTCTCATACCTTCCTGATAATCTTTCTACCACCCGGAGTTTATCTCTCTCACACCTCCAATACTATCCTACACACTGAAACATAACATCGAATCCCCAACCATTTTCCTTTTCTCAAGCATTACGCTGCATAAGCTCAATTCTCGATCATACTGCTGCCTGAAGCTCTTAAGCGCTTCATTCTTAACTTTTGAATTCAACAGGACCGCTATTGAGAGTCACCCACTTTGACTGGTCCCGAATACAATCAACTCCAAGGCTCTCCTAGCACATGAACACCCATTTTCAATGAAACACGTTACCGAGTCACTATCCTGACAACTCACCTATGCCTTAGGTAAAATTCTGAATCTTTCAAAGCCTAACCCTGGTCTGACAGGCCCATCTTCTGCACACATTCATAAAATCCCACGCACAATCATCATTTTACTCCTTTCCCTTAGATGTAATAACTTTCCAACACGCAGACAATCCACAACCCTATGATAACACAATCCTGCAACCCAACTGTAGATGGTGGAACTCCCCCACTTTGCGACTGCTTGACTTCCACTTCTTAAACCTGGCTTCCTAGAAATGGAATCACCGCCTAGCTTCATTTCAATATCATTCTCTGCCAACCGCATTCTTCAATACTCCTTCACTGTACTCTGGCCCCATGCACCCGAAGAAACCATGACACTGGCAAACTCAACACATTTCATTCGATCAAGGATGACGATAACACATCACAGGTGCATATCCCACCTCACTTGAAGACACCAAGTCTTACTAGTTTTTCAACCCCAACCGGACCATTCACAATCCAAATGCCTCTAAGTTCTTAGAAACACAACAATCGAGTTGAAACAATATAATATTCTTCTACAAGGAAACAACAACTACACATGGAAAATGCCACGCCCCAAAATCGAGGGACGAGACTGGCGCCTAACCGAATGAACCCGGTCAAGCAAACCTGATTTGCCTTTCCTATCCCACGCGTTACTCCGTGATTTCAATATACATTATTCATGTGAAATAGCCATTTATAACTTAAGAATAAACTCACGACTTGAATTCATTTCTACTTTTTTATCAGTACCAACATATGATGCCAAATACTTACAAAATACATACAACATTTACCAACGTGGATCACGATTGTGAACCGTACGCTTACTACCCAATGAATGTGTCTACGGAGCCTCTACGAATACAAAAGATTTATATACTACTTGCCGGCAACAAGGCCCCGGCTATACCTTACACTACACCATAAACTCAAAATAAGGCGACATGTTCCACACATGGCCCCGAGAGGAAGTGGGGCTCACCAGAACAGCCGACGGAAAGGAGAGGAGGCACTACGGTCGGTGGGCTGAATTACCTGCTGTAGAAACACCTACATTCATATAAGAAAATGTAGCTCCCCCGACAAAAAGGATGTTAGTACTGTGGAATAGTACTAGTATGTATGAACAAACTTTATCCCAAGTACAATAAAACAATACAAAATTAAGAGACAGTAATAGAACCAATCAAGCAATGCATGTGGAAAGAAACAACAAAAATAAACAAGTTTTTCAATCTCACTTTTTCCCCTTTCAACATCACCATATTCAAGAGTTTCATATATTTTCATTTCAATAGTGATAATAATCACATTCCATCCTTATTACCTCTGCGACCCTTATCACCACAATCCATCAGCCTTATTACTTCGTGTTGCGGCGCACAACCCGACCCCGTATGACAATTTAAATTCATAAAAACAACCACAAACAATTACATCACAAGAATCATCATTTCAAGGAACACAAGTGCATATCAACAATTTATTTATTTGGGCCGAAGGAACCATAATTCTCACCAAGCAGTAATTCATGTACACGGTATTGCCATAATCGTTCAACTCATTTACATTATTTCGCAATACCATTTTTCATTACTTTCCACGCACAACTTTTAGCCATTATATACATTCCCACTTTTGGGCACATCAACAATCTTGCAGCAGGAATAGGAACACTCTGGTCTGGAACAGAAAGGCCAGGTGGATTCAAGGTCGAGGATTCAAGGTGCGATTACTGAAAATTTTGGAACAGAGCACGAGTTAGACAAGAATATTTTCACTTTCCACTTCAACGCAGGATATAGAATAACAATGAAAAGGGTGTTTCCTAAATTTCCATGTAGCCCCCTAATTATAGATGTCGTCGACAACACACCGATAAGAAGGGCTCTACTAGACACGGCTTCGAGACATCCTAGAACTGTTTTAAAACCTTAGGCTCTGATACCATGTTTGTCACGCCCCAAAAGAGAGGGACGAGACCGGCGCCTAACCGAATGAACCCGGTCAAAAGAACCTGATTTGCCTTTCTTATCCCACGTGTTACCCCGTGATTTAATATACATTATTCATGTGAAATAGCCATTTATAAGTTAAGCATAAACTCGCGACTTGAATTCATTTCTACTTTTTTATCAGTACTAATGTATGATGACAAATACTTATAAAATACATACAACATTTACCAACGTGGATCACGATTCCGAAGCGTATGCTTACTACCGAAAATACACAAGTGCATTACCCACATTGTGTCTACAGAGCCTCTACGAATACAAAAAATTTATATAATACTTGCCAGCTTTCACGCCCCAAATTTGCCTTTCCTATCCCACGCATTACCCCGTTATTTCAGTATACATTATTCATGTGAAATAGTCATTTATAACTTAAGCATAAACTTATGATTTGATTTCATTTCTACCTTTTCATCACAACCAACATATGATCCAAATGCTTACAAATTACATACAACATTTTCAACGTGGACCACGATTTCGAACCGTACGCATACTACCCAAAATACACAAACACATTACCCACATTGTGTCTATAGAGCCTCTATGATTACAAAAGATTTATTTAATACTTTCCGGAAATAAGGCCCTGACTATACCTTACACTACACCATAAACTCAAAATAAGGCGACATGAGCCACACGTGGCCCCGGGAGGAAATGGGACTCACCAGAACAACTGACAGAAATGAGAAGAGGCACTACTGACGGAGGGCTGAATTACCTGCTGTAGAACCACCTAGATTCATATAAGAAAATGTAGCGCCCCCGGCAAAATGGACGTTAGTACTGTGGAATAGTACTAGTATGCATGAACAAACTTTATCCCAAGTACAATAAAACAATACACAGATAAGAGACAGTAATAGAACCAATCACACAATGCACGTGGAAAGAAGCAACCAAAATCAACAAGTTTCACAGTCTCCCATTTTTCTCTTTCAACATCACCATATTCAAGAGTTTCCCAGATTTTCATTTCAACAGTGATAATGATCACATTCCATCCTTATTACCTCGGCCACCCTTATTACCGCACATCATTGATTTTCATTTCAATAGTGATAATGATCACATTCCATACGTATTACCTCGACCTCCCTTATTACCTCGACCACCCTTATTACCTCACATCTCATTATCCTTATTAGTTCATGTTGCGGCGCGCAACCCGATCCCACCCGACAATCATATTTCGTAACAATAACCACAAACAATCAATCACAAGAATTCTTCTTTTCAAGGAACACAGTTTCATATCAACAATTCGCTATTTGAGCTCAAGGCACAATGACTCTCACCAAGCAGTGATTCATGTACACTGTGTTACCATAATCGTTCAATTCACTTACATCATTTCACAATACCCTTTTTCATTACTAACCACGCACGATTTTTAGCCATCATATACATTCCCACACTTGGGCACATTAACATTCTTTCATTGATTAACACATACTTTCATATTGATACCCTCGATCTTTTACGAGCTTTGCACATAATAAGATAGGAACATCAAAACACCTTTCACAATCTCATATAGCACGGTAGTATATCAATCAACTGGGACGATCAGAGAATAGAATCTTACGTCTCAACACATTTGAACAATCAATTCACATATTTTCAAACAAGGTACTCATACCGTATACTCAGACCCAGTAAGAGGATTCTACAAAGGTTAAAGTTAGCCATACATACCTGGGGTCGAAATCCCTTTTTAACTTTTACTACAAATCAACGAACCGACTAGTACCGTCAATCTAGTTCACAATTAAACATATTCAACTCAGAATGGGAAATCATGCATACAATTTGAACTCTTTTAAGCATTTTATCAAATGCTATGTGAACCCATTAGATCACTACCCCTTTTTTGTGAACTTTATCCCAACCCTCTCCCCTTACAATATTATGAACATTAATGAGCATGCATGCAAGGTATCAACTTATATTTTCAAGAATCAATTCATGAGAGTCCACCCATTTTGTTTAAAACCTGAAAACCAGCGAATGAGTTGGGGATTCTTACCTGTTAGAATGAAGAAGAAGATGATTACTCGAAATTTCCAAAGCCTGAGTGACTTTGAAAATCCAATTGATAAAGATGAAGCTCTCTCTCTCAAGAAGCCTCTCTCCCCTCTCTCTAATTTTGTTTAGAAAATGGTTAAAAATTAAGGGGAGGGGTGTTTTAATGAACTCGGGTCGGGTTTTAAAATTAGAAAAATAGGAGCTCGACACAAGAATGCGGTCAGGAATGCGATCACATTTATGATATGTGGTCCGCAGAATGGCCCCCAAGATGGGCCAAAATTTAAAACACATTGTGCAGGTATGCGACAATTATGCGGTCCGCATACACGTTATGCGATCACATAGTGCGTCACATAAAGCTCAAATTTCTGGAAAATTCATCTTTGAAATTTCGGGGTCCTTTTCACTCAAATTAGGTCCGTTTTAAGAATTTCCAAAGTAAAAACAACTCGGGGACTCATTCGGGCATCATTTTAAACAAGAAAATTTTACGGGTCTTTACATCCTCCCCCTCCCCCCTCCTTAAAATCATTCGTCCTCGAATGGGGATTTTGGAAATCAATTAGTTTTGAAAGCATGATATGAAAACTTCCGGATTTTCACTAACTCCAATATTTTCAGAATTTTGCTAGAGTTTCCTCTGTAATTAGGCCTATCTACCTGTTAGAGAGCCCCCGAAACACATTTCCAAGCACCATTACACAGTTTTAGTCACCCAATAACTCACACACAATGTTGTTACCTCAACAATTTGCAAATATTAAATCATTTTGTCAACTACACATAGTTCTTTCTTCTTATACCACAAATTATACCACAAATTTGCACATGATTCAAATTTTTGCACATAACTTGGTCATTTTAATGAGTCCCATAAAACCCAATCACCTCAATATACCATATTCATTTCAATTAATTATTACCAACCTACACTACTATTAATCACTTGCCTAACACATACATTCCACAGAACTTTCATTTACTTCAAGGATTGCACACTACCCAAATAGTAACAGTGGGTTCAGTTTTAGCACACATTGGGAAATTACAACAATAAGGCAATTAGGGGAAGATGGGGTGCTTTTGCACAAAACTGAACATAAAACATAACTTGCTTAGAGATGACAGTTCGGACGAACACTACTAGACTTATTTAAACAAATGGGGATATTTCTCTTTCATCTCATTTTCCGCTTCCCACATGGCTTCCTCAACGTGCTGACTTTTCCACAATACTTTAACTAAAGCAATTTCTTTCTTCCTCAATCTACGGACTTGTCTATCAAGAATAGCAACCGGAACCTATACATACAATAGTTCTTCATTAACCTCAATACTCTCAACTGGCACGATGACTGATGGATCTCCAACAACCTTCTTCAACATAGACACGTGGAACACCGGGTGCACTAATGACAATTCAGGGGGTAATTCCAACCTATAAGCCACTTGTCCTATCCTTTGAGCAATCCTATATGGCCCGACATACCTTGGGCTCAATTTCCCTTTCTTCCCATGAAAGGAGTGATGCGGTTTGGGAAGAAAGTACTGAGAGTACTGTTCTGCAGTATCAGTGGCCTTGACTGGCAAGAAGTGAGCTGATTTCGTGAGTTGATCCACTATCACCCAAATCGAGTCGAACTTGCGCTGAGTGCAAGGTAACCCTACCACTAAATCCATGTTGATCATTTCCCATTCCACATTGGAATTTCCATAAGCTGAGTTAACCCACCGGGTCTATGATGCTCGACCTTCACCTGCAGACAATTCGGGCATTTAGCTACAAAGTCTGCCACACCTCTCTTCATACCGCTCCACCAATAAACATCCTGGACATCTTGATACATTTTCGCAGAACCTGGGTGCACGGAATACCTGAAATTGTGAGCTTATGCCATCACCCTCTCTCGAAGATTATCCACATCAAGAACACATAGCCTTCCCTGGCACTGCAAAACACAATCATTGCTACCAAGTGAAAATGCTGAAATCTTGTTATTCAAAACTGCCTCCTTCAACTGCGCCAATGATGGATCCATATACTGCTTTTCCTTGACTTCCGCTACAAGTGATGATTATTCCCCATATGCACCATAATATTTCCCTTGTCTGAGGTCGAGAGACAGACCCCCAGACTGGCCAATTGATAAACCTCCCGAACCAACGACTTCCGATATTCCTCCAAATGAGCCAGACTACCCATAGGCTTTTGACTGAGAGCGTCAGCCACTACATTTGCTTTTCCCAGATGGTACAAGATATTCATATCATAATATTTAAGGAATTCTAACCACCGCCGCTGCCTTAAATTTAACTCTTTTTGCTTGAACAAATATTGGAGACTCTTGTGGTTTGAGAACATGTCCACATGGACCCCATACAAATAATGCTGCCAGATTTTTAATGCAAACACAACTGTCGCGAGTTCTAAATCATGCGTATGATAACTCTTCTCGTGATTCTTGAGTTGCCTGGAAGCATAGGCTATAACCTTCCTGTGTTGCATCAACACACGTCCCAAACCAACCCTTGAAGCATCGCAATAAACCACAAATCCCTCCGTGCCTTCTAGCAAAGTTAACACCGGTGCCGAACTCAATCTTGATTTCAACTCCTGAAAGCTCTTCTCACAAGCGTTGGACCATTGGAACTTAGTTCTTTCTACGTCAATTTAGTCAATGGGGAGGCGAGATAGAGAATCCCTCCACAAACCTCCGATAGTACCTAGTCTAGGCCAATCCTTCACCGCTGCGATCTTCTGGGGATCAACCTTAATCCCTTCTCTGGAAACAACATGACCTAAAAACGCGACTGACTCCAGCCAAAATTCACATTTTGAAAACTTGGCATGCAATTGGTGTTGATAAAGAGTCTGCAGAATTGCCCTGAGGTGATTAACATGATCCTCCTGACTCCGCGGGTATACAAGGATGTCATCAATAAAAACAATCACGAAGGAGTCAAGAAACGGTTTGAAAACGTGATTCATAAGATCCATGAAAGCCGCCGGAGCATTGGTCAGTCCAAAGGATATTACCAAAAATTCAAAATGGCCATAACGAGTTCTGAAGGCGGTCTTAGGAATATCCTGCTCTCTGATCTTCAACTGCTGATACCTCGACCATAAATCAATTTTTGAGAAAACACCTCGCACCCTGAAATTGGTCGAACAAATCATCTATCCCAGGCAATGGATACTTGTTTTTTATAGTGAATTTTTTGAGCTGCTGATAATCAATACACATCCAAAGCGACCATCCTTCTTCCTGATGAAAAGAACCAGAGCGCCCCACGGCGACACACTCGGCCGAATGAACCCCTTCTTTAGTAAGTCTTTCAACTGCTCCTTTAACTCTCTCAACTTTGCTGGCGCCATTCTGTATGGTGGAATAGATATTGGCTGCATATTTGGCAATACATCAATCCCGAAATCGATCTCTCTATCTGGCAGAATCCCTGGAAGCTCATCCAAAAATACTTCAAGAAACACATTCACGACTGGGACGGACTCGGGGGCAGACACTTCTGAAGTGGTGTCTGCAACCCGCACCAAATGATAAACACACCCCTTTTTAATCATCTTCGAGGCCTTAAGGTAGGAAATAAACCTACCCTTTGGCACCACACCAATCCCGTTCAACTCAACAACTGACTCATTAGGAAACTCCAGTCTCATAATTCTTGTTCGGCAGTCGAGTTTAGCAAAGAACGAGTAAAGCCAATCCATTCCCATGATAACATCAAAATCTACCATCACAAGTTTTATAAAATCGGCCGTGTTATCTCGACCACACACCGTGACAACACAATTCCTATAGACTCGTGTGGCTGTAATGAATCACCAACCGCAGTCGACACAGAGAACGATTCATGAAGTTGTTCGGGTTCTATCCCAAAACTTGAAGCAATAAATGGGGTAACATATGACAAAGAGGACCCAGATCAATAGGAGCATAAACACCAAGTGCTTGAACAGTCAGAATACCTGTAATAACATCTGGAGAAGCCTTCGCACTCTGGAGAACGCTCAAAGCATAGAAGAGACTAGGTCCACCTCTACCAAGAGCTCCACCTCTAACTACACCATGCCCTGCTGAAGCTGGAGGACGCACTGAAGATGCAACGACTGAAGAACCGGACGACTGAGTGAAACCACTACCCTGCCCTGACTAGGCGCACGACAATCCCGTCGAATATGACCTCTAACCCCACACCCGTAACATACCGGGATATCCAGGTAATAGGGCTCGGTATGGAACCTCCCACACTTAGGGCATAAAGCCCTCCTCTTGCTGGAACCTTCCTCCTAGACGACCAGACTGATAGGGTCTCCTTCTGTCTGATCCTGGTCCCCAGCGACTGCTCTGCTGATAACGGTGCACTGATGGCGGTGCACTGGATGACGACTGAGCATAGGACTGAGATGGCCCTGATGGTTCTCTCCCCTGAACTAGTCTCCCTCCTCCAACTGAAATCCCCGAGTGGGCTGCTGACCAGGCCCTGCTAATACTCTCTCTCTCTAACCTTATATTCAATTTTCTGGCCTTCGTGGCTTGTGCGAATTCCACTATCTTACCATAGTTCATGTCTGAGTGCAAGGCAACCGTAGCAGCTTCATTCACAACCATGGGACTGAGGCCCTCAACAAACCGTCAAACTCTGGCACCCATAGTCGATACAAACTGAGGAGAGTACTGGACAACCTCATGAACTCCATGTGGTACTCCCAAACACTCATATTACCCTTCTTGAGAACCTCAAACTCCATAGCATGGGATTCCATAGCCTCGGCAGGCAATAAGTGAACCATGAAAGCATCATTGAACTCATTCCATCTCGCCGGAGGACCTCCCTCCTCAATTCTCCCACATCTCGAACCATGAATACACTGCTCCCCTCAGCCTGTAAGATGCTAACTCAACCCCCTCGGTCTCTGTAGCCTTCATAACCTGAAGCGTCTTGCACATCTCATCTAGAAATTCCTGCGGATCGGCCTCTTGATCAATGCCTGAGAACTCTGGAGGGGCCAACCGCAGAAACTGGTTGACTTTAGAACCGGCGGAATCTCCCTGTCCGTTAGAGGGCACAGGGGAAATATGAGATATTTGGGCCTGAGCGGCCACTAACTGAGTCAACATATGAACAGCTCCCCTGAGGTCCCCATCAGAAGTACAGGGACCTGAAGCTGGAAGGGGTTGCAACACACTCCGCCGCAGCAGGAATAGGAACACTCTGTTCTGGAACAGAAAGTCCTAGTGGATTCAAGGTCGGGGATTCACTCTCACCCGCACCATCGGGTACTGAATTCACAGCCACGCTTGGGGTGGCATTGTCCTCTAGGTCGAGTTGAGCTCTCTTCTTTGGTTCCATTACTGAAAATTTTGGAATAGAGCACGAGTTAGAATACAATATTTTCACTTTCCACTTCACCGCACGATATAGAATAACAATGAAAAGGGTGTTTCCTAAATGTCCATGTATCCCCCTAATTATAGATGCTGTCGACAACACACCGATCAGAAGGGCTCTACTAGACACGGCTCTGAGAAATCCTAGGACACTTTTAAAACCGTAGGCTCTGATACCAAGTTTGTCACGCCCCAAAATCGAGGGACGAGACCGGTGCCTAATCGAATGAACCCGGTCAAGCGAACCTGATTTGCCTTTCCTATCCCACGCATTACCCTGTGATTTCAATATACATTAGTCATGTCAAATAGCCATTTATAACTTAAGCATAAACTTATTATTTGATTTCATTTCTACCTTTTCATCAAAACCAACATATGATCCAAATTCTTAAAAATTACATACAACATTTTAAATGTGGACCACGATTCTGAACCGTACGCTTACTACCCAAAATACAAAAGCACATTACCCACATTGTGTCTACGGAGACTCTATGATTACAAAATATTTATATAATACTTGCCGGAAACAAGGCCCCGCTATACCTTAAACTACACCATAAACTCAAAATAAGGCGACAAGAGCCACACGTGGCCCCGGGAGGAAGTGGGGCTCACCAGAACAACTTATGGAAAGGAGAGGAGGCACTACTGATGGTGGGCTGAATTACCTGCTGTAGAACTACCTACATTCATATAAGAAAATGTATCACCCCCGGCAAAATGGATGTTAGTACTGTGGAATAGTACTAGTATGTATGAACAAACTTTATCCCAAGTACAATCAAACAATACACAGATAAGAGACAGTAATAGAACCATTCAATCAATGCACGTGGAAAGAAGCAACAAAAATCAACAAGTTTCACAATCTCCTCTTTTTCCCTTTCAACATCACCATATTCAAGAGTTCCACAGATTTTCATTTCAACAGTGATAATGATCACATTCCATCCTTATTACATCGGCCACCCTTATTACCTCACATCATAGATTTTCATTTCAATAGAGATAATGATCACATTCCATCCTTATTACATCGGCCACCCTTATTACCTCACATCATAGATTTTCATTTCAATAGAGATAATGATCACATTCCATCCTTATTACCTCGGCCACCCTTATTTCCTCACATCTCATTATCCTTATTAGTTCGTGTTGTGGCGCGTAACCCGATCCCCCTCGACAATCATATTTCATAACAACAACCACAAACAATCAAACACAAGAATTCTTCCTTTCAAGGAACACAAGTTCATATCAACAATTCTCTATTTGAGCTCAAGGCACAATGACTCTCAGCAAGCAATGATTCATGTACACGGTGTTACCATAATCGTTCAACTCATTTACATCATTTCACAATACTCTTTTTCATTACTTACCACACGCACAGTTTTTAGCCATCATATACATTCCCAAACTTGGGCACATTAACATTCTTTCATTCATTAACACATACTTTCATATTGATACCCTCGAGCTTTTACGAACTTTGCACATAATAAGATAGGCACATCAAAACACCTTTCACAATCTCATATAGCACGGTAGTATAGAAATCAACTAGGATGATCAGAGAATAGAATCTTACGTCTCAAAACATTTGACCAATCAATTCACATATTTTCAAACAAGGTACTCATACCGTATACTCAGACCCAACAAGAGGATTCTACAAACGTTAAAGTTAGCGATACATACCTGGGGTCGAAATCCCTTTTTAACTTTTACTCACAAATCACCGAACCGACTAGTACCGTCAATCTAGTTCACAATTAAACATGTTCAACTCAGAATTGGAAATCAAGCATACAATTTGAACTCTTTTAAGCATTTTATCGAATACTATGTGACCCCATTAGATCACCACCCCTTCTATGTGAACTTTACCCCAACCCTCTCCCCTTACTAGATTATGGACATTAATGAGCATGCATGCAAGGTATCAAATTATATTTTCAAGAATCAATTCATGAGAGTCCCCCCTTTTTGTTTAAAACCTGAAAACCAGTGGAAAAGGGTTTGGGATTCTTACCTGTTAGAATGAAGAAGAAGATGATTACTCGAAATTTCCAGGGCTGAGTGACTTTGAAAATCCAATTGATAAAGGTTAAGCTTTCTTTCTCAAGAACCCTCTCTCCCCTCTCTCTAATTTTGTTCAGAAAATGGTTAAAAATGAAGGGGATGGTTGTTTTAATGAACTGGGGTCGGGTTTTAAAAATTAGAAAAATAGGAGCCCGACACTGGAATGCGGTCAGGAATGCGATCGCATTCCTGACATGTGGTCCACAGAATCGACCGCAGAATGGACCTCAAGATGGGACAAAATTTAAAACTCACTGTGTAGGTATGCGACCATTATGTGGTCCGCATAAACGTTATGCGGTCGCATAGTGCATCGCATAACCTCCCTCACTAAAATCAATGGGCAAGAATGCGACAACTATGTGATCCGCAGAACCAACATGCGATCGCATTTTGGACCGCATTGTTGTCCTCAAATTGGGAAGTGATTTTGCCCATGTATGCGACCATTATGCGGTCCGCATACACGCTACGCAATCGCATAGTGCGTCTCATAACGCCAAAATTTCTGGAAAAACTCATTTTTCAAATTTCGGGGTACTTTTACTCAAATTAGGTCCGTTTTAAAAATTTTCACAGTAAAAACAACTCGGGGACTCATTCGGGTATTATTTTAAACAAGAAAATTTTACGGGTCTTTACAGATAACATCTCGCACCATATCAATTCATCAAATTCCCAATTCATGGCAAGCGCATCGCGACGCGTAAGATTAAGTAGGAATAAACTTCAGCATAAGCCTTAAAGGAATCAAATCGGACAATGAGGAATCAAGAAGGGAAGTACTCCTAACAGCCCTGTAGCCTCTCGAAGATAAGTACAGGCGTCTCCGTACCGATCCACAAGACTCTACTAGACTTGCTCATGACTCGTTAGACCTACGGGAACCTAGCACTCTGATACCATGTTGTCATGACTCAAAATCCATAAGGTCGTGATGGCGCCGGACATCATTGTCACGCAAGCCAATCATAAGTTAATTGAAATAATTTCCGATTTTAGCATTTATGAAAATCATTGCCTTTCACTTATTACATAATAACTAAATAAAATCTGTCAAGTAAATACAATGGTTTAAATGTTCCCTTTTTAGCAAATATATCCCAAACACATCTCAGAACTCCGCGTCACAAGTACACGAGCAATTTCTAAGAATTTATACAATCATCACAAAGCCTGTCCGAAATACAAATTGTACAAGGAAATTTAAAATGAAAATAAATGCAGTACGAGGGAGACTCTGTCAGCTACGGACCGCCTCCGGATGTTGCAGCTCGCCTAAGTCTCCAAATCCGCCACATTGCTGTGGAAGTACCTGTGCAATAAAAATGCACAACAAGTGTAGCATGAGTACAAAAACAACGTGTACTCAGTAAGTCGCCCGCCTAACCTCAGAGAGGTAGTGACGAGAGGTCGAATTAGACACTCACTAAGGTCCAGCAAATTAATTTAATAGCATATGATGAACACGGTAGGCATGTAAAGGTAGTAAAACAGCAAATATATATCCAAGTAAATACTGAAAGTAAACAAACAATTACCACTTCCTCATTTTCCCCCAAATATCTTAAATAAACAATTTCCTCTTTTTTTTCCCCAAATATCTTAAATAAACGATTTCCTCTTTGTTTCCCCCCAATATATTAACACTTCAAAATCAATGAAAAACGTTTAACAATTTAGCATGCGCATATGGGACAAGGACAACCGGCCTAAGCCGTCATAATAATCATCTTTGTGCACTGCCAAGGATCGAACGGCCCGTACCATAAGTGCACCTCTCCATAAAATAATCATGTCTATGCACTGGCGAGGGTCGAACGGCCTGAACCATAAGTGCATCTTTCAATAAAATAATCATACCTATGCATTGCCGAGGGTCGAACAACCCGAACCATAAGTGCATCTTTCAATTTGCTGTGACGTACGGCCCGCTCCCATGAGAGTGGGGAAAATAACACTCCGCTCGCGGAATGTAAATTGCGAAGCGGTCACATGCAGCCATGAGCAATCAACAGTCCACCCCGAATACGTCGGGAAAACAAATACTCAAGTAAATGACAGATTTCTCTTTTAAAACCCACAAAATAGTGTTTAAATCCTTTCTCAATATTTATTTGCCAAGTCTAATAATATTCAATAATATCACTTTATCAAGTATACAATTATCCACGGAGGAAAACAATTCTCTTTCCAGTTGATTAAGAAAATGAACTCTAGTCTTCTTTAAATATCAAATTACGATTTCGATTATATTAGCAGTCAAGTAATACAGGAAGGATCACGGGTACAACACATAAGGTATGCTAGTGGGTCCTAGACTACCCGAACATGGCATAATAGTAGCTAAGCACAGAATCACGTCACCTCGTGCGTACGTAGACCCCGAAGATAATAGCACATACTAAATTAGTTCACCTAGGGGGACAATTCCCACTCACCAGGTTAGAAAGGAGATTTACCTCGCTCCGAAGTCCCATAACCGGCTTCCAAACCCTTCCGACGACTCCCATGGATGCACAACGCCCCAAAACTACCAAGTAACAGGCAAATCAATGAAAATATACTCTAATGTTAGCAACAATTCTAAATTATATAATTTCCCAACCCCGCTTAGTGAAATGACTAAAATACCCTTGGGCCCACGTGATCGGAATCCGAAATTTCTCGAAGATATATTCTACTCATAGCCTTGATAACTCAAATATACAATTTACTCTAAATTCCATGCTCAAATTCGTGGTTAAAATCTAATAAGAAATTTCTAGGTTTCTTTAAGATTTTTCCCAATTTTCCTATAAGTCTCATGTATAATTCCATGAAATAACCTTGTATTTAACTTAGAAACATGAAGGAATTACTTACATATCATTGCATGAAGAAATCCTCTCTTTGAAGCCTCCCAAAATCGTCCAAACCAAAAGAAAAATGGAAGGAAATGACCAACAATCTCGGTTTTAAAACATTCTGCCCAGGCCATTTTTCGCACATGCGATCCAACTCTCGCACCTGCGATTCCGCAGGTGCGACCAAACCTCCGCACCTGCGACTTTCCTCAACTCAAGCCAACTTTGCACCTGCGCCCCATAACCCGCATCTGTGACATCGTAGGTGCGGAAATATCATTGCACATGTGCTCCAAGCCAGACCACCACCTCTTCGCACCTGTGGTGCCATAGTGCACCTGCGACTCCGCACCTGTGGCCAAAGCCTCACAGGTGCGGTCACACCAAATGACAACAAATTCCAGGCTTCTTCAAACTTCAAATATTGATCTGTTAACCACCCGGAATCCACCCGAGGACCCCGGTACCCCGTCCAATTATACTAACCTATTCAAAAATATAATGCGGACTTGGTCGAGGCCTTAAATCACATTAAACAACATCGAAACCACGAATCGCACCCAAATACCATCTTTATGAACTTGAAATTCCAAACTTCCACATCCGATGCCGAAACCTACCAAATCATGTCCGATTTACCTCAAATTTGCAAACAAGTCATATTCAAAATTACGGACCTGCTCCGACTTCCGAAATCGCATTCCGACCTCGATATCAAAATTTCCACATCCGGTCGGATTTCTTCAAAACCTTCAAATTTCTATCTTTATCCAAATGACTTCAAAATGACCTCCGGACATCTGAATTCACTTCCGATCGCGCTCCCTACTCCAAAATTACCATACGAAGCTATTCCCAGACTCGGAATCCCAAACGGACATCAATATCACCGAAATACTCTTCAATCCAAACTTAGGAAATTCCTTCAAAAAGGCCGACTTCCTCAATATACGCCAAAGCGCTCCCGGGTTATCCAAAACCCGATCCGGACGTACGCCCAAGTCTGAAATCATCATACGAACATGCAGGGTCCTTCAAATCCTGATTCTGAGGTCGTTTACTCAAAATTCCAATCTTAGTCCATTTCTCCAACTGAAGGCTTCTGAAATGAGAATTTTCTTTCCAAACCAACTTTAAACTTCTCGAAATTCAATTCCGACCACGACCATGGGTCATAATACCTGAAACAAAGATGCTCATAGCCTCAAACCACTAAACGATGCACTAGAGCTCAAAACGACCGGTCGGGTCGTTACAGGGGCGCTAACTCTCAAAATAACCTACCGGGTCGTTACAATTACAACCTACAAAAATAATTAAAATGAAGCAAGAAATCAATAATTTTATGTAGACAGATATTGAATCTGTATACCAGGCATGGGAAAGATTAGCCGTAATGTTAAGAAAATGCCCACATCATGAAATCCAAGACCCTGATATTTTGTATATTTTCTACCACGGTCTTAAGCCCTCTGCTAGAAATGTAATTGATGCAGCAACAGAAGAATCAATAATGGGAAAAACTACTACAAAAGCAATGCAATTGCTTAATGAAATTTCGGAAAATGTTGTACAATGGCCCTCATACAGAATGATTATCGAAAAATAGCAGGAGTAAATCAAGTTGAAACTTTGAATTCATTGACACAATAAATTGCGTCCCTAGAACAAAAAGTGAAGGCTTTTCAGGTAGGTGCTCACTCATTATCCCACCTTGAGAATTGTGATGTTTGTCAAGGTAATCATCTGAATCATGAATTTCAAGCTTCAACACAAAATGAGGAACAAGTAAATGTGATTGGTAATAGAAATAATTACTCATTCGGTAGTCCCATGGTGCTGAAAATCCTCAAAGATTTTTTAATCAAAAGTAGTAGGTATACGGACCACCCATTTTTCAAAATCAAAATAGAAGGCAACAAAATTTTCAACAATATCTGCAGTAGCCCCAAAGAGCTCATCAACAAAGCCTTGAAGACCTGATGTACAAATTTATTAAGGCTACTGACGAGAAGGTTGAAAGTCAACATTCAGCTATTAAGAATTTGGAAATACATGTAACTCAATTAGCAACCCTCATGTTTTGAAATATTCAAGGTGTTGTACCAAGAAACACTGAGAAAAACCCAAAAGAACACCTTAAAGCCATCTCTCTACGGTCAGGTAAAGCTCTTGATGATCCATATGCAGATAGAGAAGGAAAGCCACAAGAAATGAAAAAGGTAAATGAAGATGAGAATAAAATAAAATCCAAGTTTCCAAAAGAACAAAAGGATAAAGGAAAAATGTACTAGAAAATGAATTGATAACAAATCCCCACTCTGTACCTCTCCCCTTTCCCCAAAAGATGAAAACATAAAAGCTTGACAAACAATTTTCAAATAACGTAGTTATTTTGAGGCACCTTTACATTAACATCCCTTTTACAGATGCTTTGACGCAAATGCCTTCATATGCTAAATTTCTCAAATAAATTTTATCAAGTAAAAGAAAATTGGAAAAAGTTTCAATGGTTAAGCTTACAAAAAAATGTAGTGCTATACTTCAAAATAAGCTCCCACAGAAACGTGGTGATCCGGAAAGTTTTACAATTCCTTATACCGTGGGAGGTGCTCACTTTGAAAATCGTTATGTGATTCAGGTGCTACAATAAATCTAATGCCTTTTTCAATTTTGTAGAACTTGGTAAAATGAAAGATACTAGTGTGTCTCTTACAATTAGCTGATCAAAGTAATAAGAGACCAAAAGAAATTATTGTAAATATCCTTGTTAGAGTTGGAAAATTTGTATTCCCAATAGATTTTATAGTACTTGAAATGGAAGAAAATACAGAGGTACCATTAATATTAGGTAGAACATTTCTCGCAATAGGAAGAAAAATTATTGATGTTCATCAAGGACAATTAAAATTGCGAGTTGATGAAGAAAGAGTAATTTTTGACATGCAAAAAATGATAAAATTTACTGGGGATGAGTCATCAATCTTGTTTTCAAATTGACTTACTAGATGACCTTGTAGATGAATACAAAGATAATTAGTTAATTACATATTCGTTGGAGGGATGTTTGGCTAGGTAAGGTACCATAAGTGATGATAACCCCATAACTAGAGAAGAAGCTGAAATACTGGAAAAAGAGTCAAAAAATGAGAAAGTCTCACAAGAAGGAGTTCAGTTAAAAATTGAACTCAAACATCTTCCTTCTCATTTAAAATATGTGTTTCTTGAACCTGAATTGTTGCGAGTAATCATTTCATCTTCTTTGATTATAGAATAGGAAAGGAAACCGATTGGAGTCATGAGAAAACACAAAAGATCCTTAGGGTGGACTATAGCTGACATGAAAGGAATTAGTCCAGCTATTTGTATGCACGTGATTATTATGAAGAATGATTATAAGCCAATAGTTCAACCCCAAAGGAGACTGAACCCATCAATGCAGGAAGTCGCCAATAAAGAAGTGGTGAAACTTCTAGCAACATGTATCATTTATCCAATATCTGACAGTCCTTGGGTAAGTCCTGTACAGGTAGTACCAAAGAAAGGAGGTATGGCAGTAATACAAAATAAAAACAATGAACTCATACCTACTAGAACAGTCACAGTTTGGATAGTTTGTATTGATCACAGACGACTTAATGAAGCCACAAGTGGCACGACCCAAATTTCCACTAAAGCCGTGATGGTGCCCAACGTCGCCGCTGGGCAAGCCAACAGTGAACACCCATTTAATTTCTCATTTTAATATTTTTAAGGCCTTTGATTTTTTTTATTTAAATGCAGAAAAAATAGCAAATGAGCGTGGTAATGTAAAGCATAAACTAAAATGCGAAGTAAGGTAGTGAGTTAAATAATCAAAACCCATGAATGTATATTAGAATTCCAAAAATCCGGTGTCACAAGTGCACGAGCATCTAATAGATTATACCAAACTCCATAAGAACTATTGTCTGAAAAAAAATAAATAGGAATGATAAAAACATGACAAGAGAAAACTCCTGGTGCTGCAGAACAGAGCATGGGAAAGCAGCTCACCATTAATGTCACGACCCCAAATTTCCCTCCGTAGGATGTCGTGATGGCACGTAGTCAGTAAGACTAGGTAAACCTAACAACATGCGGAATATAACTGAAATAATAATTAATGTCTTAAAATCCAACAACTAGTATATACATAATTGCCCAAAACCCGGCGAAATACAAGTCAGAAGCTGTATGAAGTGATATTGAACTTATCTATACAATAATCAGAGTCTAATAAAGGATAAGAAATAAAATAATCTAGGTAGAGGGAGACTCTGAGGCCTGCGAACGCTGAGAGGTATACCTTGAAGTCTCCACGTACAGACTCATCTCACTGGTGCCTAGTCTGGTAGGAAGTACCTGGATCTGCACAAAAAATACCCAGAAGTGTAGCATGACTACACCACAACGGTACCCAATAAGTGCCAAGCCTAACCTCGATAGAGTAGTGATGAGGTCAGGTCAAGGCCCTACTGAAATAAATAAAAGATTGAACAAGTGTAAGGCAGTTTAATAATGGTAGTAATGAAATTTAAACAACTAATGGCATATCAAGGTTGGATACACGTAGCTAAAGCAATTCAATGAAACACAGAGAAAACAACTAATAATATGCTAAAGAATCAACCACCAAAGACATGTGTAGAAAAATGCCAACAAGAGTCACTACCGAGGTACTGCCTCGTAATCCCAATTTAAAAATAAATAAATCACAATCATATCTCATCTCACTGCAGGAGCCTTTACATTAAGTTTTAAAAAGTATTTTCCCCCGAAATAGCATCCCGCATTTTAGCCCACTTTATCACACCGCATGTGATGACCCAAGGGGTTGTTTCATGAATTTAGACTTCGTTCTAGGCTTAATAGCCCCAATAAAGACTAATTTTAAATACCTTTATTTGCGTGAGTAGTCCGGGCGTGAAACCAGAAAGCTTTTATGTGTAAATATGAGAAATAGTGATTTCTAAAATTTAAATTTTGATTATAGTTGACTTTGGTCAACATTTTGAGTAAATGGACCAGGATCCGTGTTCCGACGATCCCGGGAGGTCCGCAGTAAAATATGGAACTCGGACATATGCCCGGAAATAAATTCCGAGATCTCGATCCTTAGAAATCAATTTTTGAAAGAAATTATTTTGCTGAAACATTAATGAAATAACGAAAAGAATTAACTTTTGAAATCATTGGTATGAGCCCCGTATTTTGGTTCCGGAGCCCGGTACAGATTTATTATGATATTTAAAAGGTTAACTGTGGAATTTGGTGGAAAATGGAGTTCGTTTGACGTGATTCGGACATCCGGTTGAATAGTTATGAACTATAAGAGTTCTTGATGAAAATAATGAGTTTTGAGGTTTAATTCAAAGTTTTACGTGTTATTTTCATGATTTGTTCACACGAGCAAGTTCGTATGATATTTTTATACTTGCGTTCATGTTTTGTTTAGAGCCCCGAGGGCTCGAGTGAGTTTCGGATAGGCCACCAGATGTTTTGAACTTAAGAAAAATTGCTGGTTTTTTATTTTTTGGTGCTCAGTAAATTAGTGCTACGCGATCAGATAACTTTCTCCACGATCGCATAGTGTAGATCATGGGGGTCTTTTCTTTTTGTTCTATGGGATCACATAGCAATATCCTCGATCGCATAGTGTTAATTTCCTCGGGACAACTTTTGTTCTATGCGATCGCATAGCAATATCCGCGATCGCATAGTGTTAATTTGTTGGGGACAACTTTTGTTCTATGCGATCGCATTAATTCTTCCACGATCACATAGTGAAAATTTCAGGGTGTATCTTTTTATTCTATGCGATTGCATCCCTTCTTCCGCAATCGCATAGAAGGCCTGCCCAGTCATATAAATACACTGTTAAACACAGACATAACCTATTTTTCAACCATATTTCGAACTACCAAGCGCTAGAGACGATTATCTTCACCAAGGTTCATCCCCAAAGTATTGGTAATCAATTCTAAACTTTGTTCTTTCAATTACTTACCATTTTTAATCACTTTAAAAACAATAACTAAGAATTTTCATGGTAAAAAATGAGGGTTTAGGTAGAATTTGGGAATTTTGTAAAAATTGAATTTTTTACCTTGAATTGAGGTCGGATTTTGAAACTAACTGTATATTTGGGTTCATGGGTGAATGGGTGAACATAATTTGGTCTGAAACCCGAGTTTAGACCAAGCGGGTCCAGGGTCGGGTTTTCACTTTTTTTTAGAAAATTTAGGAAAAATTATGATTTTTAGTAAATTTAGTTCCTTTAGCATTAATTGATGATATTGAGTTAATTATTACTAGATTCGAGAAAGTTAGAGCGAGATTCTAAAGGAAAAGCTATAAGTGAGCAGTGAGTGGCCTACAAAATTGAGGTAAATGTTTGGTCTAACTGTGACTTGAGGGAATAGGAATCCCCACTTGTTTGTTGTGTGAAATGCATGTGTGTGGTGTATAGGTGTGGTGACGAGTATCTATGCACCACCAAATTACCTGTTAAGCATGATCCCTTTTTCCGTTCCCAACTTAATTTATTCTTGTTTTAATTGTTCTATGTTCATTATTGTTTCTATGACTACTGCCTTGGTATTTTGTTGTTAAATATTGTTGTGGTTATTTTGGAAATAGTATTGGTTGTGTTAGCTGGTTCCCTTGTGGTACAAAATGGTCGAGCGGTTTGGCATTGTTTTTACGAGGTGTATATATATATATATATATATATATATATATATTTATGTTCCTGTTGGTTTTTTTTGATAATATTGAGAAAGTTGTGAGAAATGCAGTTTAACTGTTTCGTGATTGTTAAGGTTTACGTGGTTATTTGGTTTCATTGATTTATTCTAAATTGTTGTTGTAAGTGGGTTAAAAGTGTTGGTTGTTCTCTTGAATCTATCATGATATATAAAGACTGAGTTGGGTTGACAGTGTTACGATGGTTACATATATTCTGGATCGTTTTATTATGGAATGATATTGGTTAAAGCTTACGAGTTATACTGTTTTCTGTTTGCAATTGTTGAAACAAAAATATTGTGAAAGGCTTGGCCTGAATTGTAAAATTTATAAATAAATTGATATGAGATGTTTTGTGGGAGCGGGTTGCACGCCGCAACAAGGAGTGATAAGGGTGGACAGGTGGGATCGAGTTGCACGCTGCAACAAGAGGATTAATGGTGATATATATTTAGGGGGGAGTAATAAGGGTGGACAGGTGGGAACGGGTTGCACGCCGCAACAAGGAGCGATAAGGTAGGATATTTCTATATTTTACCGAATTTCAAAGAAAAAAACAAAGATTTGGAAACTTACTATTTTATTTTCACTACTTTTCATATTTTTGGCACTATTTTCATTTAAAGTTTAAGTTTGGAAATTTGGAAATTACTTGACAGTTAGTTATAGCTGAGGCCTGGAAAAGGCGGCTGAGTTATTTTATTGATGTTGCAGTACTTAATCAATTGTTTAGAATTCGTTCTTGCTTTATATTTATTATCTCAGTTATATTTTTCTTGTTCGTGTAGAATTGTTTTATTTTGTTATTGTATATATTATCGTCACATGCTATATGTTGTTAACGCCCCGCCGTAGCCTTGTCACTATTTCGTCGAGGTTAGGCTCGGCACTTACTTAGTACATGGGGTCGGTTGTACTGATACTACACTCTGCACTCTTTTGTGTAGATCCAGGTACCGGCCAGTTGTAGAGATATTTAGAGCGACTATTCATTTATTCGGAGACACGAGGTATATCTGTCGGTGTTTGTAGATTCCGAGAGTCTTCTCCTATTTTCTTAAACGTTGTTTTATTATATTCAGAACAGTTGCATTATTTCTTTCAGCCAAGTATTTGTAGTATTCTATAGAAGTTCGTGAATTGTGACACCAGACTCTGGGGTATGTGACGACCCAAAGCGTCATCCCCTATTTTATTACCCATTCTGTACTTCCGATGCCTTGAAAACCACATTTGTAGTTGCCTCAATTTGCGTGCACAGTCCGGGCGCGTAGCCGGACAACTTAAATATGAATTTCGGTGAAACAAAATTGCTAAGATTTGATATTAAAATGAGTGAATTTGACTCCGGTCAACATTTTGGGTAAACGAACCTGGACCCATGATTTGACGGTCCCAGAGGGTCCGTAGAAAAATATGGGACTTGGGCATATGCCCGGAATCGAATTCCAAGGTCCCACGCCTGAGAAATTAATTTTTGAGTAAAATTGTTTTCTGAAAATATTTAAGGAAATTGAAAGTGAAATCTGATCGGAAAGTGATGGTATCGGTCCCGTATTTTGATTCCGGCACCCGGTACAGGTATTATATATGGTTTAAGCACTTTCTGTAAAGTTTGGTCGAAAACGAATTTCTTTTGACGTGTTTCAGACTTAAAAATGGAAAATTTGATGTTTTATCAAATTTGATAGAATTCATGGATTTTGAGGTGTCATTCGATATATATGATGTTATATTGGCGATTTGATCGCACGGTTAAGTTCGTAGGATGTTGTTTAGTCAGTGCGTGTGATTTGTTAGGAGCCCCGAGGGCTCGGGAGTGTTTCAGAGGTGTCTCGGAGTGATTTCTAACTTAGGAAAATTGTTGGGTTTGTTTTTTGGCTTCAGCAGTTGCAGGTCCATTTGTTCTTCGCGTTTGCGACCCCTCTTCCGCGTGCGCGAAGCTTTAAGATTTTCCTTCATCGCGTTCACAACCATTCCCTCGCAAACGCGTAGGGTTATTTGACACTGAGGGCTTAGCCCTCTTTTCCTCGTCGCGTTCGCGTGATGTCCCACGCGTTTGCGTAAGTCAACTTCTGGACCCTAGCCTTCTTACTCTTCACGTTCGCATTCTCACTTCCGCGAACGTGATGGCTTGCCCAGTCTACCTTTCGCAAACGCGACCTCACTTCCGGGAACGCGAAGGGAAATTTTGTCCAGTGGTATATAAATATTTCCAGAAACAATAGCTACGGGTTTCACTTAGAAAATAACGAATTTCTTCTTCTGCAAGGCCCTTAGGCGTCCATTGAAGCCTTCCTTCACCAAAACTTCTTGGGTTAGTAAATTGTTAACTCGTTTCCTTCATTTTTCATCCATATTTAATGAATTCCTAAGCCTAAAACATGCAAATTAGAGAAGAAAAATCTGGAATTTGGGTAGAGTTAAGCCTTTTGAATGTTCTTGATTTAGACCTCGTTTTGGGGTCGAATTTGAAAAAAAATTATATATTCGGGCTAGTGGGTGAATGGGTGACATGGTTTTGGTCCGAGCCTCGTGTTTTGGACCAAGCGGGCCCGGGGTCGAATTTTTGTACTTTTGGAAGAATGTTAGAAAATGGATAATTAGGCTATGTAATTGAATCATTGAATTCTTATTGATGTACTTAGGTTGATTATGTCTAGATAATACCATTCCGGAGTTGAATTCTAAAGGAAAGGAGGTGTTAGAGGGTTGATTGCTATATTTTGGACCGAGGTAAGTGTTTGGTCTAACCTTAGCTTGAGGGAATATGAGTTGAGTATAATTTGCTACTTGCTAATTGTGAAATACGATGTATAGGTATGGTGACGAGTATCTATACATTGGTGTCTAGCATGACCGTAAGTCCTTATATTGTGAATATTCAGATTTTGTGGTAATTTCCATGCTTAATTGATGATTTCTATATGTTGTGAAGAATATGTGAAGGGAATTGTAATCTTTAAACTCTTTTGGAGCGATGGCTCACATTGTAACATGAATTATGAAGATATATGAGATAATTGAATCCTTTGGAGCATTGGCTCAAGTAATAGAGTAAATTATGAAATGAAGTGAAAGAAAGAGAAAAAAGCTACTAAAATATACCCTTGTCGGGTCATTGTTGCTTTTGATATTGTCTCCCTTGTTGGGATGTTGATATTACTATTATTGTTCCCTTGCCGGGATTTAATTGTTTGATTGATGTTCCCTTGCCGGGGTTATTATTTCTATTATGTTTACTCCTTTGCCCTTGCTTGTGATTGTTGTTTGGGTGAGGAAAAGTGCTAAGGCACGAAGGGTGATGTCGTGCATTGTTTGATATTGTGAGGAAGAGTGTTAAAGCACGAAGGTGATGCCGTGCATTTTTTGATAATGTTCCCTTGCCGGGGTTATTATTTCTATTTTGTTTACTCCCTTGCCTTTGTTTGTGATTGCTGTTTGGATGAGGAAGAGTGCTAAGGCACGAAGGGTGATGTCGTGCATTGTTTGATATTGTGAGGAAAGAGTGTAAAGCACGAAGGGTGATGACGTGCCGTATGATGTACCATTCCGTACCGATATTCATTGATTATATTGTGAGGAAAGAGAGTAAAAGCACGAAGTGTGATGTCGTGCCATGATTTACATTGATTACATTATACATTACATAGTGAGGACGAGAGTAAAATCACGAAGGGTGATGCCGTGCCATGATTTACATTAATTGCATTATACATTGCATAGCGAGGACGAGAGTAAAAGCACGAAGGGTGATGTCGTGCCATGATTTACATTGATTAAATTATACATTGCATAGTAAGGATGAGAGTAAAAGCATGAAGGGAGATGTCGTGCCATGATTTACATTGATTAAATTATATATTGCATACTGAGGACGAGAGTAAAAGCACGAAGGGTGATGCCGTGCAAGTTTGTGATTTCTTGTCCTTATTCATATGCTGGCTTTGTTGTTCTTGTACTTATTGAGGTTTCTTATATGAAACGGTTATCTCCTCACAGCATGTTCCCCTTCCTTTATTAATTGTTTTCTCCCTATAATTCTTATCCTTTGTATATATGTATATATATTTATTTGAACTGCACAGGTTTATTTGGTAGTCTGGTTCTAGCCTCGTCACTACTTCGCCGAGGTTAGGCTAGGCACTTACCAGTACATGGGGTTGGTTGTACTGATGCTACACTTGCACTTCTTTATGTTGTGCGGATTACGCAGCCGGACCCGGAGGAAAACATTAGTGGGAGTGTCTTCCAGCTCATCCTAGAGGTTTCAAGGTATACCCGCTGGCGTTCGTGGGCCTTGGCGTCTCTCCCATCCCTATGTCTTCACTTCTGTCTTGTTTTTACTCTAGTTTCATCATTTTGTCATGTATTTCCTTTCAGACTTGTATTTAGCACTTTTATAGACAGTCCGTGAGTTTGTGATTCTGGGTTTTTGGGAAATTTTGCGACGATGTATTATTACTGTATTTACTTATCTTAAAACCATATTTATTTCCGTTGTTTAATTGTGAATTGTTTTAGTTTATTCTGTTAAATTGAGGTTATTTTGTTAGTTTAGCTATACACGTTGGCTTGTCTAGTGGGTTCAACGTTAAACGCCATCACGGCTCGACGGTGGGATTTCGGGGCGTGACAAGTTGGTATCAGCGCACTAGGTTACTTAGGTCTGACAACTCTCCGAAAACTTGGTAGAGTCTGAGGGATCGGTACGGAGACGTCTGTATTTATCCCCCAGAGGCTGCAAAGTTAGGATGACTCCATATTTCTTTTCTTCTCTATCGTGCGCTATGAATTCTGAGCACTGATTGAGTTTCTATTCTATTTTCTCGTAGAGGGCGAGGACGCGTGCTTCCTTTGGTTCCGCCCAGCAGCCTGACACTCCTACTACAACTCCTAGTCGGGTCGAGGTCGAGGACGAGTCCGTGCTAGAGGCCGAGGCCGGGGCCGGGCTCAGCCTAGAGCATCAACCCTAGTGGAGGACCCTCAGGTCGAGTCTGACGAATAGGTCCCAGTTCCGGTAGACCCAGTTGGACCAACTAAGGTCCTAGAGGGGTTATAGCTACCCCAGTGCTTCAGGACACCCTTGTCCGTCTAGTCAGACTCATGTAGAGTGTAGCACAAGCGGGACTTCTTCCTACTGCACTAGCCGTCTCGTAGGTTGGGGGAGGTTCCCAGACTCCTGCCGCCCGTGTGCCAGAGCAGCTAGCCCCGCAGTTTCAGACTCCTGCACCTCAGCCAGCAGGAGTAGCTCAGTCGGGTATTGCAGCATCGGTAGCAGAGAGAGCAGCTATGTCAGTAGATTCTTTGGGGAGACTAGACAAGTTCACTAAGTTATTTACTGCTACTTTTACTGGTTCACCTTCAGAGGACCCCTAGGATTATTTGGACAGCTGCCATGAGGTTCTTCAGAACATGGACATAGTGGAGTCCAACGGAGTTGACTTCGCTACTTTTCGGTTATCTAGCGCAGCCAAGAGTTGGTGGAGAGACTATTGCTTAGCCAGACCAGCTGGATCTACACCTTTGACTTGGACTCAGTTCTCAGAGGTGTTTTTGGGGAAGTTCCTTCCCATTACTTAGAGAGAGGACCTTCAGAGGCAGTTTGAGCGTCTCCAGTAGGGATCCATGTCCATCACTCAGTACGAGACCAGGTTCATCACTCTATCCTGACATGCCCTTATGATACTTCCCACTGATCGGGAGAGGGTTCGAAGATTTATTGAGGGATTAGCCCGGCCTATCAGACTTCATATGGCTAGAGAGTCAGGTACAAATATATCGTTCCAGGATGCGACAAATCTGTCAAGGAGGATTGAGATGATTCTGTCATAGGGTGGTGGTCAGGGGGCTGACAAGAGGCCCCGTCATTTCGGTCGTTTTAGTGGAGCCTCATTTTGGGGCAGGGATTCTTCAGGCAGAGGTCATCCTCCTATACCTTTTCAGTCAGATCTCCAGGTTTCCCATCGTACATCAGGTGGTCGTGGTTATCAGACGCACTATTCTGATCAGCAGCCTTACAGTGCTCCACCAGTTCCCGTGAGTGCACCGCCGCATCAGAGTTTCGGGGATGGTTATTCAGGTCGACATGGTCAGATTCAGTTCCCTCAGCAGCCGAGGTCTTGTTACACTTGTGGCGATCCGGGTCACCTTGCCAGATTTTTCCCTCGAGCATTAGGTAGTTCTCAGCATCAGGGTTCTCGTGCCATTGTACAGGCACCAGGTGTTCCACAGCCTGCCCAGCCAGCTAGAGGTGGGGGTAGAGGTGCTAGAGGTGGAGGTAGAGGTCATAGAGGTGGAGCTCAGGCCGCCAGAGGTGGAGCTCAGGCCGCCAGAGGTGGAGCCCAGCCAACACTCGGCCGTCCCAGAGGTGTAGTTTAGGCTTGTGGGGCCCAACTCTAATGTTATGCTCTCTCAGCCAGGCCAGAGGCTAAGTCTTCAGATGCAGTCATTACAGGTACTATTCGGGTCTAGGGCAGAGATGCTTCAGTGCTATTTGATCCAGGGTCTACGTATTCGTATGTGTCCTCTTATTTTGCACCGTACCTGGTCATGCCTAGTGATCCACTGAGTACTCATGTTTATGTATCTACACCGGTGGGTGATTCTATCGTGGTCGATCGAGTCCATCGTTCTTGTGTTGTGGTGATTGGGGGTCTTGAGACCCGTGTTGATTTGTTGCTTTTAGGTATGGACGACTTTGATGTTATATTGGGGATGGACTGGCTATCCCCATACCATGCTATCTTGGATTTCCATGCCAAGACGTTGACCTTAGCCTTTTCGAATTTGCCCCGTTTAGAGTGGAGAGGGACTCCTCGTCATTCTACCCGCAGTGTTATTTCGTACGTGAAGGCTCGGCATATGGTCGAGAAGGGTTGTTTGGCTTGTTTGGCTTATGTGCGCGATTCTAGTGTTGAGGTTCCCTCTATTACTTCGACACCTGTGGTTCGTGAGTTTCCTGAGGTCTTCCCTTCAGACCTGTCAGGGATGCATCCCGATAGGGACATTGATTTCTGCATTGATCTGGCTCCGGGCACCCAGCCCATTTCTATTCCGCTGTATCGCATGGCCGCGCTAGAGTTGAAAGGTGAAGGAACAGTTGCAGGATTTGCTTGGGAAGGGTTTCATCAGACCCAGTGTTTCTCCCTGGGGTACTCCAGTATTTTTTGTGAAGAAAAAAGATGGTTCGGTGAGGATGTGCATTGATTACCGGCAATTGACCAAGGTTACAATCAAGAATAAGTATCCACTGCCGAGGATTGATGATTTGTTCAATAAACTTCAGGGTTCCAGGGTATTTTCAAAGAAAGACTTGAGATCTGGCTACCATCAGTTGAGGATTAGGGCATCCGATGTCCCTAAGACAGCTTTTCGCACTCGGTACGGGCATTACGAGTTTTTGGTCATGTCGTTTGGGTTGACGAATGCCCCAACAACTTTTATGGACTTGATGAACCGAGTGTTCATGCCTTATTTGGACTCGTTCGTGATAGTCTTCATTGATGATATATTGATATACTCCTGCATTCAGGAGGAGCACGAGCAGCATCTCAGAGTGGTTCTTCAGACTCTAAAGGATAGTCAGCTTTATGCAAAGTTTTCAAAGTGTGAGTTCTGGTTGAGTTCAGTTGTATTCATAGGTCATGTCGTATCAGCAGTGGGTATTCAGGTTGACTCGAAGAAGATTGAGGCAGTCAAAAACTGGCCTAGACCAGCATCAACTATAGAGATTCGGAGTTTCTTGGGATTGGCAGGCTATTATCGTCGATTCGTGGAGGGATTCTCTTCTACTATAGCCCCGATGACCAGGTTGAACCTGAAGGGTGCCAAATTCAAATGGTCGGACGAGTGTGAGGCGAGCTTTCAGAGGCTCAAGACAGCTCTGACTACGGCACCGGTATTGGTTTTGCCCACAGATTCAGGGCCTTATACAGTCTATTGCGATGCTTCCCGTATTGAGCTTGGTGCAGTGTTGATGCAGGATGGGAAGGTCATTGCTTATGCTTCGAGGCAGTTGAAGATTCATGAGTAGAACTATTCAGTGCATGATTTGGAGTTGGCAGCCATTGTCCACGCATTGAAGATTTGGAGGCACTATCTGTATGGCGTGGCATGTGAGGTTTTCACGGATCATAAGAGTCTTCAGTACTTGTTTCAAGCAAAAGGATTTGAATTTGAGGCAGAGGAGGTGGTTGGAGTTGTTGAAGGATTATGATATTACCATCTTATATCACCCGGGGAAGGCCAACGTGGTGGCCGATGCTTTGAGTACAAAGTCAGCTAGTATGGGCAGTACTTTTATTCCGGTCAGTCAGAGGCCGCTTGCTTTGGATGTTCAAGCTTTGGCCAATCGATTTGTGAGGTTGGAGTTGGATATTTCTGAGCCTAGTCGAGTGTTGGCTTATACGGTCGCTCGTTCTTCATTATTGGAGCGTATCCGTGATCGGCAATTTGATGATCCCTATTTGTGTGTCCTTAGAGACACGGTTCAGTGCGGAGGTGCCAAGCAGATGACCATAGATTATGACGGTGTTTTGAGATTGCAGGGGTGAGTTTGTGTGCCCAATGTTGATGGGATTCGAGAGTTGATTTTAGAGGAGGCCTATAGTTCCCGGTACTCTATTCATCCGGGCGCCGCGACGATGTATCAGGATTTGCGGCAGCATTATTGGTGGCGTAGAATGAAGAAGGATGTTGTGGCATATGTGGCGCGGTGTTTGCATTGTAAATAGGTTAAGTATGAGCATCAGAGGCCTGGTCGTTTATTTCATAGGATTGAGCTTCCCGAGTGGAAGTGGGAGAGGATCGCTATGGACTTTGTTACTGGAATTCCGTTGACCCGGAAGAAGTTCGATGAGGTTTGGGTGGCAATCTCCTATTCATCCGAGAGGTTAGCTGAGATCTATGTCCGGGAGATTGTCCGCATTCATGGTGTGCCGATATCTATCATTTCGGACCGGGGCGCGCAGTTTACCTCGCGTTTCTGGAGAGAAATTCAGCGAGAGCTAGGCACCCAGGTGGAGTTGAGCATAGCATTTCATCCTCAGACGGATGGGTAGTCCGAGCGGACTATTCAGATATTGGAGGATATGCTCCGAGCTTGTGTTATTGATTTTGGAGGATCATGGGATCAGTTCTTGCCTTTAGCAGAGTTTTCCTACAACAACAGCTACCAGTCGAGTATCCAGATGGCTCCTTATGAGGTTTTATATGGTAGGCGGTGTCGATCTCCGGTTGTATTTCTTGAGCCAGGGGAGGCTCGGTTGTTGGGTACAGATTTGGTTCAGGAGGCCATGGACAAGGTCATGATCATTCAGGATAGGCTTCGTACAGCTTAGTCCAGGCAAAAGAGTTATGCAGATCGCAAGGTTTGAGATGTGGCTTTCATGGTCGGTGAGCGAGTATTGCTCCGAGTGTCGCCTATGAAGGGCGTGATGAGATTTGGGAAGAAGGGAAAGCTTAGCCCTAGGTTCATTGGTCCGTTTGAGATTCTTGATCGAGTGGGAAAGGTGGCTTATATACTTGCATTGCCACCTATCTTATCAGCAGTACATCCAGTCTTTCATGTGTTCATGCTTCGGAGGTATCACGGCAATCCAGCCCACGTGTTAGATTTCAGCACTGTCCAGTTGGACAAGGACTTATCTTATGAGGAGGATGTGGTAGCTATTCTAGAGCGGCAGATTCGTCAGTTGAGATCCAAGAGTTTCCCTTCTGTTCGTTTTCAGTGGAGAGGTCAGCCTCCTCAGGCATCGACCTGGGAGTCCGAGTCCGATATGCGGAGCCATTACCCTCATTTATTTCCCGACTCAAGTACTTCCTTGTTCTGTCCATTCGAGGACGAACTGTTGTTTTAGAGGTGGAGAATGTGACGACCCAAAGGGTCATCACCTATTTTATTACCCATTCCATACTTCCGAGACCTTGAAAACCTCATTTGTAGTTCCCTCAATTTACGTGCGTAGTCCGGGTGCATAGCCGGACAGCTTCAATATGAAATTCAGTGAAAAAAAAAATTGCTACAATTTGATATTAAAATGAGTAAATTTGACTCCGGTCAACATTTTAGGTAAACGGACTCGAACCCGTGATTTGACGGTACCGGAGGTTCCGTAGGAAAATACGGGACTTGGGCGTATGCCCGGAATCGAATTCCGAGGTCCTAAGCCCGAGAAATGAATTTTTGAGTAAAACTTTTTTCTGAAAATATTTAAGGAAATTGAAAATGAAATCTGATAGAAAAGTGAAGGTATCGGGCCCGTATTTGGGTTACGACGCTCGGTAAAGGTCTTATATATGGTTTAAGCACTTTATGTAAAGTTTGGTTGAAAATGGATTTCGTTTGACGTGTTTCGGACTTAAAAATGGAAAATTTGATGTTTTATGAAATTTGATAGAATTCATGGATTTTGAGGTTTAATTCAATGTATATGATGTTATATTGGCAATTTGATCGCACGGTTAAGTTTGTAGGATGTTTTTGAGTCAGTGCATGTAATTTTTAGGAGCCTCGAGTGCTCGGGAGTGTTTCGGAGGTGTCTCGGAGTGATTTTGAACTTAGGAAAATTGTTGGGTTTTTTTTTGGCTTCAGCAGTTGCAGGTCCATTTGTTCTTCGCGTTCGCGACCCCTCTTCCGCGTTCGCGAAGCTTTAACCTTTTCCTTCATCACGTTCACATCCATTCCATCGCAAACGCGTAGGGTTATTTAACCCTGAGGGCTTAGCCCTCTTTTCCTCTTCGCGTTTGTGTATAGTTGACTGCAAACGCGTAGCTTTACAGGTTCCCTTCATCGCGTTCGTGTGATGTCCCACGCGTTCGTGTAGGTCAACTTTTGGACCCCAGCCTTTTTGCTATTCGCGTTCGCTTTCACATTCTCTCTTCCGCGAACGCGAAGGCTTGCCCAGTCTACCCTTCGCGAATGCGACCTCACTTCCGCGATCGCAAAGGGCAATTTTGCCCAGTGGTATATAAATATTTCCAGAACCAGTAGCTACGGGATTCACTTAGAAAATAACAAACTTCTTCTTCTGCAAAGACCTTAGGCGTCCATTGAAGCCTTCCTTCACCAAAACTTCTTGGGTTAGTAAAATTTTAACTCGTTTCCTTCAGTTTTCATCCATATTTAATGAATTCCTAAGCCTAAAACATGCAAATTAGAGTAGAAAAATCTGGAATTTGGTAGAGTTAAGCCTTTTGAATTTTCTTGATTTAGACCTCGTTTTGGGGTCTAATTTGAAAACCAATTATATATTCGGGCTCGTGGGTGAATGGTGACATGGTTTTGGTCCGAGCCTCGTGTTTGGACAAAGCGGGCCCGGGGTCGAATTTTGGTATTTTTGGAAGAATGCTAAAAATGGATAATTAGGATATGTAATTGAATCATTGAATCCTTATTGATGTACTTGAGTTGATTATGTCCAGATAATAACATTCTGGAGGTGAATTCTAAAGGAAAGACGGTGTTAGAGGGTTAATTGCTATATTTTGGACCGAGGTAAGTGTTTGGTCTAACCTTGGCTTGAGGGAATAGGAGTTAGGTATAATTTTTTACTTGCTAATTGTCAAATACGATGTATAGGCATGGTGACGAGTATTTATACATTGGTGTCTATTATGACCGTAAGTCCTTATATTGTGAATTGATTTTGTGGTAATTTCCATGCTTAATTGATGATTTCTATATGTTGTGAAGAATATGTGAAGGGAATTGTAATCTTTAAACTCATTTGGAGCCATGGCTCAGATTGTAACACGAATGATGAAGATATATGAGATAATTGAATCCTTTGGAGCATTGGCTCAAGTAATAGAGTAAATTATGAAATGAAGTCAAACAAAGAGAAAGAGCTACTAAATATACCCTTGCCGGGTCATTTTTGCTTTTGATATTGTCTCCCTTGTTGGGATGTTGAGATTACTGTTATGGTTCCCTTGCCGAGATTTAATTGTTTAATTGATGTTCCCTTGCCGGGGTTATTATTTCTATTCAGTTTACTCCCTTGCCCTTGTTTGTGATTGCTGTTTGGGTGACGAAGAGTTCTAAGGCATGAAGGGTGATGAAGTACATTGTTTGATATTGTGAGGAAGAGTGTTAAAGCACGAAGGGTGATGTCGTACATTGTTTGATATTGTTCCCTTGCCGGGGTTATTATTTCTATTCTATTTACTCCCTTGCCCTTGTTTGTGATTGCTGTTTGGGTGAGGAAGAGTGCTAAGGCACGAAGGGTGATGTCGTGTATTGTTTGATATTGTGAAGAAAGAGTGTAAAGAATGAAGGTGATGTCGTGCCGTACGGTGTACCATTCCGTACCGATATTCATTGATTATACTGCGAGGAAAGAGAGTAAAAGCACGAAGGGTGATGTCGTGTATTGTTTGATATTGTGAAGAAAGAGTGTAAAGAATGAAGGTGATGTCGTGCCGTACGGTGTACCATTCCGTACCGATATTCATTGATTATACTGCGAGGAAAGAGAGTAAAAGCACGAAGGGTGATGTCGTGCCATGATTTACATTGATTACATTATACATTGCAAAGTGAGGACGAGAGTAAAAGCACGAAGGGTGATGTCGTACCATGATTTACATTGATTACATTATACATTGCATAGTGAGGACGAGAGTAAAAGAACGAAGGGTGATGTCTTGCCATGATTTACATTGATTACATTATACATTGCATAGTGAGGACGAGAGTAAAAGAACGAAGGGTGATGTCTTGCCATGATTTACATTGATTACATTATAAATTTCATAGTGAGGACGAAAATAAAAGCACGTAGGGTGATGTCGTGCCATGATTTACATTTATTACATTATACATTGCATAGTGAGGACGAGAGTAAAAGAACGAAGGGTGATGTCTTGCCATGATTTACATTGATTACATTATAAATTTCATAGTGAGGACGAAAATAAAAGCACGTAGGGTGATGTCGTGCCATGATTTACATTTATTACATTATACATTGCATAGTGAGGACGAGAGTAAAATCACGAAGGACGATGCTGTGCAAGTTTGTGATTTCTTGTCCTTATTGATATGTTGGCTTTGTTGTTCTTGTCCTTATTGAGGTTTCTTATATGAAACGGTTATCTCCTCACAGCATGTTCCCCTTCCTTTATTAATTCTTTTCTCCCTATAATTCTTATCCATTGTATATATGTATATATATTTATTTGAACTGCACAGGTTTATTTGGTAGTTTGGTTCTAGCCTCGTCACTACTTCACCGAGGTTAGTCTAGGCACTTACCAGTACATAGGGTCAGTTGTACTGATGCTACACCTGCACTTCTTTATGTTGTGCAGATTACACAGCCGGACCCGGAGGACATCATTAGTGGGAGTGTCTTCCAGCTCATCCTAGAGGCTTCAAGGTATACCCGCTGGCGTTCGTGGGCCTTGGCGTCTCTTCCATACCTATGTCTTCCCTTCTGTCTTCTTTTTCCTCTAGTTTCAGAGACAATCATGTATTTCCTTTCAGACTTGTATTTAACACTCTTATAGACAGTCTGTGAGTTTGTGACTCCGGGTTTCTGGGAAATTTTTCGACGTTGTATTAAGATTGTCTTTACTTAGCTTAAAACCGTATTTATTTCCGCTGTTTAATTGTGAACTGTTTTAGTTTATTCTGTTAAATTGAGGTTATTATGTTAGTTTAGCTATACACGTTGGCTTGTCTAGTGGGTTCAACGTTAGACTAATGATGACGAATATAACATAATAAGATAACTCAAATTAAGGCATGAAAGAAATCTACATAGCTAAAATCGGTAATTTCCACATATAGCCCATGTACACACTCGTCACCTTGCATACACGCTTTCACATATCACAATTATCACAAACAACAAAATTCCTAAGGGGTAAATCCCCCACACATGGTTAGGCAAGTAACTTACCTCCAATCGCATTAACTCAGTCAACTAGTAGGCCTTTCCCTCGGTTATCCAACTCCGAACGGCTTGAATCTAGTCAAAACAACTTTATACGATAAATACAATAATAGAAAACTAATTCGAACAATAAAATTATGATATTTATGAAGAAATTAAAATTCAACATAAAAAGTCAACCCAGACGCGCATCTCGGAACCTGACCAAAAATTACAAAATCCGAAAAGCCATTCAATGACGAGTCTAACTATACCAAAATTACTAAATTCTGATCACAACTCGGCCCTCGAATTCTCAAATTCCGCCTAAGAAATTTTATATAATTTCTGTCACAACTCAAACCGAAAGGACACGACGGGCACCCAGTGCCTTACTCAACCGAGTACCAACGTAACATATCTTTATTATCATACTATTATTGATAACTGGGCCAACACGGCCAAAACTGGTAATGTATAACTATAAGTGGGAAAGCACTATATCGATGAACCATCTTTCTTAAAACATGAATACTTATGGGCCGTCAAGGCCTCTGATATGCTGTACAAAATGAACCTCTATCTATAAAACCCCTAATAATATTTGACATCAAATGGGACAGGGTATCGGCGTACCCATAAGTCTCTAGAAGAATTCTGACACAATGACTCATAGACTCGGCTGCACAATGAATGAAGTGGAGTCTTATCGATCCTTCGCTGAATGCTAACATTGTCTACTATGAGGGCTCATCAAACTGATTGTATATACCTTCAAGAATGAATGCAACATCCCCAATAAAAGGACGTCAGTACGAATAATGTACCAAGTATGTAGGCACATAAATAAGCATATAAAATACATGGAAGAAACATGGAGTAAATAACTCAACCTGTAAGTCTAGATAACTCTGTAAATCATGAAATAGTTATAGTGTCATGCATATGCGTATGAATGTCATGTCTTGCATAGGTACATGTGTTCATGACATCATCAATCCTTTGAGGGCATACCATCATATCATCTCGGCCACTGTAGGCAAAATCATCAAAGTATACCAGCTGATCAGGTGGTGGTGCATTGTAACAACCCGGTCATTCTTTCTGAGTATTTATAGGACATTTCCCCTATCTATGCTTATTTATGTGTTGTACAGCTGTGTTGAGTAGTGTCGAGCTGGTAAGTTTGGGTTGGGAGTAGTTTTGGAGTGAAATGATCATTTAATTTCTTAGTTATGAAGCTAAGATAGAAACGTCAACCAGAAGTTGACTTATGAGTAAACAAACTCGTATTCGGATTTTCATGACTAGATTAGCCTCTTTGGGTGATTTTAGGATTAGGAGTGTGTCTGAAATATAATTTTGAGGTCCATGGTAGAATTAGGCTTGAATAAGCGAAAATTGAAAATTTTGCGATTTTGGTCGGTAGTGAAAAATTAGCTATCGGGGTCAGAATGGAATTTTAGAGGTTGGAGTAGGTCCATAGTGTAATTTTTGACGTGTGTGTAAAATTTGAGGTCATTCGGACGTTGTTTGATATGTTTTGGTGTTGTTGGCGAATTTTGGAAGTTTAGAAGTTCTTAGGCTTAAATTCGAGGTTGATTTGGTGTTCCGATGTTATTTTAGGTGTTCCGGAGGTTCGACTAGGTTCGGGTAATGATTATGACATGTTGGTATTTTTGGTTGAGGTTCTGAGGGACTCGTGATGATTTCGGATGGTTAACGGGAAGTTTAGAGTTTGGAAAATGCTGTTGGTGCGCAGTTTTCTTGTGTGTCCGCACCTGCAGAGTGGGGACCGTAGGTGCGATAGGCGCAGATACGGGGAGCAACCGCATATGCGGTAGAGGAAGTAGGAGCGGAGGGTGTGACCGCATCTGCGGTACCGCAGGTACGAGGATGCGGTCGCATATGCGGGAATCGAGGCTTTAATGAAAAATCGCACCTGCGATGGGATTTCCGCAAGTGCGATGAAGGGTCCGCAGGTGCGGAAATCCCTGGCAGAATCTATATAAGTAACCCTTCACAAAATTTTACCCTTTTTCCAGCATTGTTGAACGGGTTTTTGATCTAGGGCAGTTTTTTTTCACGGAAGAATCAAGAGACATCACTGAGGTAAGTTGTTGGGGATTAATTACGTTTATTATGTTTTTCCATTGATTAGGCATGAAATGTGTAGGAGTTTAGGGTGAAAATGAGGGAGTTAGGACTTGAGCTTTGGGGAGTTTTAGATAGGGATTTGAGGGACCGAATAGAGTCCGATTTTGATAAATTTTATATGGTTAGACTCGGGAGAGGATGAGGGTTTTGATTCCACCATTGTTGACTGATTTCGAGACGTGTGCCCGAGGGCCAAGTTTTGGCCGATTTCAGATTTTTGGCATATTTATGTAGTTTTTATTATGGAATTCAATTCTTCAGCCTATGTTGATAGTAATATTCTGATTTTTGTTAGATTCAGAGCTTTTGGAGACCGAGTCGAGAAACGAGGGAATCCTGGAATAGATTTTTACGCGGTTGAGGTAAGTAACAGTTTTAACTCTGGCTTTGAGGGTATAAACCCAACGATTCTATATCATGTGATTTTGTGGAAGTGATACCCATGCTAGGCGACGGGTGTGTGGGTGTGCACCGCGAGGGATCGAGACTTGGTCTATCCCGTGAGGCTGTGAGGCCTAATAGCTATTATCTGTGGTTATGTGTTTACTTGTTGTTGAACTTGTTTGTATTCATGTTAGAGATCATGTTTAGGCTTTATTGAAGCTCACGTTATTTGTACTCAGTCATAGAAATTATGGTACATGTTTACCTCAGTCTCTATTATTTTGCTGATATGTTGTGATACTTGTTGTAGGTTGTGTCCCCTTATTTGTGGTGGATTGTGAGGCTAGAGAGGTACATGACTGAGTGAGCTCGAGGTCCTGGTTATGCGGATATTAATATCATAGCACGTGAGTTGTCCGCGTAGCACGTGACCTGTCTGTGCGGATCCAGATATTGATATTCTAGCACGTGAGTTGTCCGCGTAGCACGTGAGCTGTTCGTGCGGATCCACGTATTGATATGGTAGCACGTGAGTTGTCTATGCTTAGCGCAGAGTGTTGAGTGCTCAGTGTGAGTGATGACTAATGTAATGACACTATTGTGAGGCTGTATTCACTTTTGTTGTTCCTGTATTATCTGTTAAATTTCTTTGTAGCATTTACTAAGTTATGGGAATTTATTTGTTTATTCATGTTATTGATAAATTGTGAAGAAATAAATAATTGGGCTGCTTTGCTTAGCTCGTCACTACTACTCAGTTCTTTACTTATTTTTTTACTACTGAGTCGGTTGTAATTATACTACACCCTGCACTTCATGTGCAGATCCAGGTGAGTTGGAGCGGGGGGATTGTTGATTTTAGGCCGGCTATCTGTGGAGATTGCAAGGTAGCTTCCAGCGTCCGCAGGACCTTATTACTCTTTTCATCACTTTTTCATTTCGACAGTACTATGTCTTAGTTCATAATTTTAGATGCTCGTGACTCTGGGGCCCGTCTTACTTATTTCATATTATTTATAATTAGATTTAGTTGTTTATAAGAAATATAAAGGTTGGAAATGTTTTATTAGTTTCATATGATTGATTTGGTAGTAATATTTTTGAAATAGGCTTGCCTTGTAACATTATAGGTGCTATCACGACCATGGTTAGATTTTGGGTCGTGACAAGGTGGTATCAGAGCCTAGGTTACATAGGTCTCACGAGTCATGAGCGGGTTTAGTAGAGTCTTGAGGATCGGTACGGAGATGTCTGTACTTGTCTTCGAGAGGCTGCAGAACCTTTAGGAAATTTCACATTCTTGGATTCTTATCGTGCGTTCTGTGTATTCTAGTAACTGAACATATGTTATTTCATTCTCTCACAGATGGTGAGGACTCGTGCTACCAGTCAAGAGGGATAGTCATCAGCTAGGGCCGCGAGAGGCCGAGGCTGCGGTAGAGGCCATGGTAGGGGGAGAGTCATCGCCAGCGCAGCAGCTGGGACAGCACCTACAGATCCCCCAGTTATTCCCGCTTCGCGTCAGGTCCTAGAGGTAGATGTTTCGGAGGGACAAGCTCAGGCACCACCTGTGCCTATTGTTATTCCAGGCCTTCGGGAGGCCCTGGCCTTGATTCTATCAGTGTGTACGGGCCTTGCTCAGGTGGCTTCAGTTACTATGGTCGCAACTACTTCTCAGGTCGGGGAGGCACTCACACCTGAGCAGGTAATTCAGAGACTTTAGACACTGGGGGAACCTCGAGCTCAGCCGGTTGCAGCTGTTCAGGACTATGTAGCTCATGTGATGCCAGAGGACGAGCAACGCAAATTGGAGAGGTTTGGGAGACTCTAGCCTCTATCATTTAGTGGTGCCGAGGGTGAGGATGCACAGGGTTTCTTGGACAAGTGTCAGAGGATGCTTCAGACCACGAGTATTCTGGAGACCATTGGGGTCTCATTCACTACTTCCTAGTTTTCTAGGGCTGCACTTAATTGGTTGAAGGCTTACGAGAGATGTAGGCCGATTGGAATATCGCCCTTTTCTTGGCAGCGGTTCTCTACTCTCTTTTTGGAGAAATTTGCACCTGAGTCCCGCAGAGAAGAACTGCGCAAGCAGTTTCAGAAACTTCGTCAAGGTGAGATGTTTGTTACACAATACGAGATGCAGTTTTCCGAGTTGGCTCGTCATGCGGTCGGGTTGGTCCCAACAGACCGCGAGCAGATCAGGAGGTTTTTAGATAGTCTCGATTTTGAGCTTCGATTGCTTATGACCAGGGAGAGAGTATCTGGTGCTACCTTTGATGAGGTCATCGACATTGCTCGACAGATTGAGATTGTTCGAGGTCAAGAGAAGACCGAGAGGGAGCCTAAGAGGCCTCGTAGTCAGGGTAGTTTCAATGGTGCTCCTCAAGGAGGTCGAGTTCAGCAAGGTCAGTTTCAGCAAGATCTGTCATCATTCAGTGCACTGCCAACGCAGGGTTTTCATCATGCCTCGTCCGCTCAAGTATCACAGGGTAGTTCTTTTGGGCATCAGGAATAGCCGTTTCGTCAGAAGATAGGTTGTTTCAAGTGCAGGGATTTCAGACACATTATGAGAAATTACCTGAGGCTGTGTGGTAGGACTCCAGAACGGGGTGCTCGCCAGCCGGCACCAGCACCAGTCCCTCCACCACCTACCTAGCCAGCTATGGATGGATTTCTGCCAGCTAGGGATGGATCTCAACCAGTTAGAAATGGATCTCAGTCAGTTAGGGGCGGAGCCCAATCAGATAAGGGTCGTCCGAGAGGGGGAGGCAGATCAGGGGGTAGCCAAGCCTGTTTCTATGCCCTCCTAGCCAGAACAAATGATTTTGTTCCAGATGATGCGATTTCGGGTACACTTTCTAACTCGTTCGAGGACAAACGTTTGTTTAAGTGGGGGAGGATGTAACGACCTGGTAGTTCGTTTTGAGTATTTATAGCCCATTTCCCCTATCTATGCTTATCTATGTATTGTACAGCTGCGTTGAGTAGTGTCGATTTGGTAAGTTAGGTTCAGAGTAGTTTTGGAGTGAAATGATCATTTAGTTTCTTAGTTAGGAAGCTAAGTTAGAAAAGTCAACAAAAGTTGATTTTTGAGTAAACAAACTCGGATTTGGATTTTCATGACTCGGTTAGCCTTTTTGGGTGATTTTAGGATTAGGAGTGTCTCCAGAATGTAATTTGGAGGTCCGTGGTAGAATTAGGCTTGAATTGGCAAAAGTTAGAAATTTGGTGATTTTGGTTGGTATTGAAAAATTAGGTATCGGGGTCGGAATAGAATTCCGAAAGCTGGAGTAGTTTCTTAGTGTAATTTTTGACGTGTGTGCAAATTTGAGGTCATTCGGACGTGGTTTGATAGGTTTCCGCGTCATTGGCGAATTTGGGAAGTTTAGAAGTTCTTAGGCTTGAATTCGAGGTTGATTTGGTGTTCCGGTGTTATTTTGGGTGTTCCAGAGGTTCGACTAGGTTCAGGTAATGATTTATGATGTGTTGGTACTTTTGGTTGAGATCCCGAGGGCCTCGAGATGATTTCGGATGGTTAACGAGAAGTTTAGAGTTTGGAAAGTGCTGCTGGTGCACAGTCTTCTGGTGTGTCCGCACCTGCGGAGTGGGGACCGCAGATGTGATGGGCGCAGATGCGGGGAGCAACCGCAGATGCGGTAGAGGACGTAGGAGCGGAGGGTGTGACCACATATGCGGAATGGCATGTGCAAGGTTGCGGTCGCAGATGCGGTATTCAAGGTTTTAATGAAAAACCGCACATGCGATGGGATTTCCGCAGGTGCGAAGAAGGGTCCACAGGTGCGGAAACCCCTGGCAGAACCTATATAACTAACCTTTGCGAAATATTACCCGTTTTCCACCATTGTTGAACGGGTTTTTGAGCTAGGGTGGTATTTTTCAAGGGAGAATCAACAGACATCATTGAGCTAAGTTGTTTGGGATTAATACACACGTTTATCATCTTTTTCCATTGATTATGCATGAAATGTGTAGGAGTTTAGGGTGAAATTGAGGGAGTTGGGTCTTGAGTTTTGGGAAGTTTTAGGTAGGGATTTGAGGGACCAAACGAAGTCCGATGGGAAAACACGAAGTTCGATTTTGATAAATTTTATATGGTTAGACTCAGGAGAGGACGACGGTTTTGATTCTGCCATTGTTGACTGATTTTTAGATGTGGGCCCAGGGGCCGGGCTTTTTCTGATTTCGGATTTTGGCATATTTATGTAGTTTTTATTGTAGAATTGAATTCTTTAGCCTATGTTGATAGTAGTATTCTTATTTTGGTTTGATTCGGAGCTTTTGGGGACCGAGTCGAGAAACGAGGGCATCCCGAAATAGGATTTTACGCGGTTGAGGTAAGTAACAATTTTAGCTCTAGCTTTGAGAGTATAAACCCGAAGATTAGATATCATGTGATTGTGTATAAGTAATACCCATGCTAGGTAACGGGCGTGTGGGTGTGCACCGTGAGGGATTGATACTTTGTCCATCCCGTGAGGCTGTGAGGCCTAATAGCTATTATTTGTGGTTATGTGTTTACTTGTTGTTGAACTTGTTTGTCTTCATCTTAGAGATCATGTTTAAGATTTATTCATGCTCACATTATTTATACTCAGTCATAGAAATTATTGTACATGTTTACCTCGGTCTCTATTATTTTGCTGATATGTTATGATACTTGTTGTGGGTTGTGTCCCCTTATTTGTGGTGGATTGTGAGGCTGGAGAGGTACATGACTGAGTGAGGTCGAGGGGTTGGTTGTGAGGATACTAATACCTAACGCGTGAGCTGTCCGTATGGGTCCAAGTATTGATATTGTAGCGCGTGAGCTGTCCACGTAGCACGTGAGATGTCCGTGCGGATCCAGGTATTGATATGGTAGCATGTGAGCTGTCCGTGCTTAGAGCAGAGTGTTGAGTGCTGAGTAATGGAATGACACTGATGTGAGGGTGTATTCACTTTTGTTTTTGTTGTATTATCTATTATATTTCTTTGTAGCATTTACTAAGTTATGGGAATTTACTTGTTTATTCGTGTTATTGATAAATTGTGAAGAAATAAATAATTGGGTTGTTTTGCTTAGCTTGTCACTACTACTCATTTCCTTAATTGTTTCCGTTACTACTGAGTCAGTTGTACTCATACTACACCATGCACTTCATGTGCAGATCCAGGTGAGTTGGAGCGCGGCGATCGTTGATTTCAGGCCGACTATCTGTGGAGATTGGAAGGAAGCTGCCAACGTCCGTAGGACCTTGTTACTCCTTACATCACTTATTCCATTAGACATTACTATATCTTAGTTCATAGTTTAAGACGCTCGTGACTTTGGGGCCCATCTTCCTTATTTCATATTATTTATAATCAGATTTAGTTGTTTATAAGAAATCTAAAGGTTGGAAATGTTTTATTAATTTCATATAATTGATTAAGTAGTAATATTTTTGAAATAGGCTTGCCTTGTAACACGATAGGCGCCATCACGACCATAGTTTGATTTTGGGTCGTGACATGCGTATATAACGTCGTAACCTTTTTCCATATCCCATATACATATAATATACATATATATGCGTATATAATGTCATCTGGTAATGGGTCAATGTACATGTATAAAATGAATGCAATGAATGAGAAGTACATTAATAAAATCTCTCGGAATATCATAAGATCATTATGCCTTTGAGTAATATAATGAAGTAAACTTTATCAACTAACGTATTTTTCTGAGACCCATGAACAGAAGATGTAACAATAAGACACATGGGAATTAAATAACATAGGCACCTCTAATACTTCTATGAATATAGTTATTTATGGAAGTTGTGCATTTTCTCGTTTCTTTTGCATCGTATGGATCATGCCAAAAAGGAATGAAGAGATATCATTAACATACCTGAGCCGATTCTCTTGAAAATCCCTCTAATACACGTTAATTGTGACAATACGTAACGGCAGATCGAAGTAAGAAAAAATCGATATGATTTTCTTGAGAAAGATTGTACCGTGCTTTCCTAGAATTGCATATCACACATAGTTGGATCTTGTATGAATTTTTTTGAAGCAATTTCACGTTGCCATCACTTGTAAGAGTTTTCTGGAGCACTTCACTTTGCTATGAAGATTGAAATATGTCTTTCTTTGAATCATTGAGATGTTTTTACCTTAGTGGGTGTGGGCCCCACTAAGGTGATGAGTTAGCCAGAAAAGATGCTCAATTTGCCACCTATTTTAATAAATATGAGTCATTACTTGGGATTTAAAATCAAGACCCCTTGGCTGCCACATTAGGAGATTAATCAACCTTATCCAAATATGCTTAATTAATTAGTTAATCTCCCACTAAAATCAATAATTACCCAGTTATTCACATAATCAAGAATTATCTCAAGTTACTCAAAATACTACTCACTTTTAATACACTTTATACACTTTACTATCATGGTCATGTGGTACTTTGTATTTCACTTGTCCATAAATACGGTGTATTATAGCTTAGACCGTATTTTATCTTAAAACGACAAACTTCGACGAAACTTACTTTCTTCGATTCGCTTACCCTCTCACTTTCACGAATTTACTTATCACTTATTTGAAATACCATAATGCTTATAATCACAAAGTAATCTCATTCCCGAACTTATGTCGATTAACTTATGGTGAAACTTTAGCATACAAAAATGCGGGATGTAACATCTCATTTATGAGCTTCCATCAATTTATTATGGCGTACTTTCACGTATGAAAATATGGGGTGTAACAATTTCCAACTCAAAACACTAATTAAATTATAAAACCACCAATTTAAGTTAACCTAAATCGAGTTAAGAATTATTACCCCCAATGTTTTCCCTTGAAAATCTCCCGAAAAATTTCCTTATACAGAGCTCTCTAAATACAAAAAATGTGAAACGAGACCAAACCCCCATAATTTCTATGTCTTCCCCGAGAACTCACTTTTGCGACCAGGAGGTCCGCTTCTGCGGGACCGATCTTGCGGAAAAGAAGCGCACTTGTGCATAACACTCAGCCAAGACCCCTCCGCTTATGCGGACAATTATCCGTGCATGTGCACGCGCACCTGCGGAAGGAATGTGGCACCTGCTGCCAGTGGCCGCTTCCGCGCTCTTTCCATTGCAAAAGCGAAGTCGCTTCTGCGATCCCAGCATCTGTAACATCCCGTAAATTTGGCTTAGATATAAATATGTTAAATGAGTAGTAAGGTTATATATTATACATATGAAGTCCTATCGGGATGAGTATGGGTGAAAATAGTTGTTTCAAAATCAAGATGGAAACTGAGGTGCATAAGATTCGATATTGTGGTTAAATTTTTTAAGGAATTTTGGAACACTCAAAGCATCAAAGTTGTACGACTTTGAAATATCTTTCCAACTATATATTGTGTAGTCCAAACAGAGCTTTGTACAAAACGTTATGCCCGAATTACAGAACAGTGCCTATCTACCGCGTTCGGCCGCGTTCCACTGCGACCGTGGTCGTGAGGCAGTTAGTTTGCCGCGGTCGAGACCGCATTCAGGACTTCTTAGGCGTGGTGGCCGACCTGGGAAGTCATTTTTAACCCTATTTCGCCCCCATAGCCCCAAAACATAAAAACTTGCTCTAGAAAGGAAAGCTCTCAAAAACTTAATTCCTTAAGGGTCCCTCCACCACCCAAGGTTAGTTCTAATGGTGATTCAAAGTTTATTTCAATTACCCAACATCTTATTAACATGGGTAAACCCTCCAAATCATTAGATATTCGATTGGGACATCATTGTTGAGAGAAGGAACCCTAGAACTCGAATTCAAGATGATCAAACATCAAAAAGGTAATGTCTTCACCATTTAATTGATTCTAACATTGATTTAATAATTATAGACCCTAGTTCATGATATATGAGTTGATGGGGTTTGAAAAAACATGAACGGTTATAGGTTGGGTGTGTTAATTGTTGATTATTTGTTGAGGGTGTTGTATTACCTTATGTGTGATAAAGAATAATGTCGATTATAACCATTTGAGACTTTAGAATTTATCTAGGAACAAGAGAATGGGTTACTTTGTGTAGAGATACCATTAATAAGGACCATGAAGCTTTATTCTCACCAAGTGTTTGATAAAATGCTTAAGTTACCGAAACATGAGTATCATAGCTAATATTGAATCCCTTTGACTTGTATTTATATAGATTAAAGTTTGAAGGGTTCACAAACATTGTATTACGCTCAACAGTAGGAATTTAAGGTATGTGAGGCTAACTCTTTACGTTTGGAAATATCTATGATTCTCCCTACGTCCCATTCATTATGACTATTACTAGTTCCTCATAAAGTAATTATGCCCAGCTCCACGAATAGTAGTAGAAATTTTATTCTCTAGAGGGCATAGTTTCATAATCATTCAATATTCTATGAGTTTTAATTATGGCAAATCAACTTATTATGAGTACATCTCTCAGTCTAGTCCTATTTATTATTCTGGTATCATGTAACTCAGTATGGTTCAGTATTTCAGCATCATGTATTTCAGTATGATTCTCAGTTCCTTATTCTAAGTTCTTGAATGTTGAACACATGTATTTGGGCCCGACGCCGCTATTTATGCTTTATGCATTTTGGGCTTGAGGCCACAATTACATATACGTATACTTGGGCCCGATAAGCAGTTGGTCTATCATTCAGAAGAGGGGGTATTCATATCCTTACTTCCTTTATTCAGTTCATTTATCAATTATCAATTATCATTTATTAGTTATCATTTAATTTATCAGTGATCATTTAAGTTATCAACTTAGTTTCAGTTTCAGCATTTATAATTCTTTCTTTCAGTTGCTTTACATACCAGTGCAATTCAAATGTATTGACGTCCCTTTTTGCCCCGAGCCTGCATCCCACGATGCAGGTAATGATTTACAGGTTTACGATTCAGAGCGCTAGGATTCTCGTACCAGCTATTTGGTGATCCCCAGTTCGTTCGGGGAACTATCATTACCTTACAGACTTCAGTATTCTTAGATAGTCAATGTTTTTCAGTACTTCATTAAAGGCTTCATAGACTAGAGTAATAGTTAGATAGAGTCGCGGGCTTTTCATATTAAGCTATGTTGGCTATAAATATTTTTCAAAATTGTATTAGTATTTCACACTTTGATTTATATCATCCAGACTTTTAGTATATCAACATGTGTTAGTTTATCTTTCGCATTTAGTATGATGTGATACCACATGTTGATTCATCCAGCCAGTTGGTTCGCTCGGTCGCATGTAGTCAGGCACCGGGTGCCATATTACCTCCATGCCCAAGTTCGGGGCGTGACAAAGCTTGGATCAGAGTACTAGGTTCAAGAGTCCTAGGGAGTCTAAGAAGCCATGTCCAGTGGAGTTTCCTTTATATGTCTGTGCCAGCCACTCATATAAATGGTTAACTCCAAGACATCCAGGATTATATCACTTCTTTCAACTCTAGATCGTGCCATGAAGCTTAGAGCAACAACTAACCTTCTGTTCCTATCGATTCAATACGTATCGAATACCCAAGCGACAAGCAAGAAAAAAAATCCAAGGTTCTAGATAGGATGATTTCCCCATTGAGGTATAATTATGGATTACATGTTAGTTACAAATGAGACTTGGGAGGATGTTGGAAGTGGGATACAATGGATAGTAGTGCATATTAGAGAATAACCTTACTAAAAAGTAAAAAATTAGTTATTATGTTCTATAGTTTCACTTTACCTAAATTACCAGTTATACAATCATTCAATTAGCAAGTTTAAGGTCATTGAGGATGCTAGTTATCAGTTATTCAGTTACCAAATATCAGATTTTCAGTGTATCAAAATTTCTGGTTACTTCTGAGTATATAGTGGTGCACATGGATTCTCAAAGAAAATATAAGTAACAATGATTATACTGAAACCCTCGCATATTTTAGGTTTGGATTAAGACAAAGACTCACCGGATAGTGCAGGAAGTGATTAATCAGATGATGGTATACTCTGAAGAATAAGTTTGTGTATGGTAATCGTATATGTTTTACCTCAGAGAACAATTTCTTTTAATTCTTTGAAATGGAGCCACAAGTTGGATGATGATAGTTCAGATGTCAGATGCTAACATTGGTCACTATAGTTTTTGACAGAAAAGAGCCTATGGGTAAAATACCTAGGAGTCAGAAACGTTTGTTATTATCAAAGATGTGATGATAACTCAGGTATATGACTAAGAAGACATGATGTATGAAATGAGAACCAATAGCAGCCGATATTGAATTTCAAGGAATGATTTTTATTTGTTTAGATTTATTTAAATCAGAACTAGAAAATACCACATTAGTGAATTACTATAAGAAGCCGTTATTAGTGTGATATAAAAGATAAGATAGTTCCCCCTTAGAATATGTGACTAGGTGTTTACTCAAGATATTTATGGTCGGAAATGATTTTGAAGTGTATAGAAAATTTGGGGTTAAATATTCTAATTTTGTTTAAGACATATGAAATTTCCCTAAATGTGATCCATGGACATAGTTCAAAAAGAATGATAAAGTGCCGCAAAAGAATACGGTTAGATGATGAGAGAAGTTAGGAGTAACCTTATGCTTCACTTTATATATTCAAAGCAAGAGGAGAAATTAAAATTCTAGCATGCGCTTAGAAAAAGGATAGTAAGTAAGTTTTGAGTAGATACACTGAATTAGCACTTTCAGCAGAGCTAGTAGAGGTACAGTATAATTTACTTAGCCAGGTTAATTCTAGTGAGTGGATGACAATTTGAAATACCGAATGTGTGTTAGAACCCAAAGAGTTTAAGTTAATTCTGAAGTACAGTGATAGTGGGAAAAACAATCAGCTAGCAATAAGAGAGCAAACTATAGAAGAATAGCCGTTAGGAATTATCAAAATGTGGTTTCTCCAAGATTGACAGTATGAGCAGAGTTAAATTATTAAGATTGTGTATGATAGTTGTGAATACATTAGCTTTCTGTTATGTGAGTAGTTTAGTTTTCCTAACTCTGATGTAAGTTGGAAGAGTAGTTGTCGTTGACGTAGAGTACAAAGAATTGCAGAAAATAAGGAAAGTTATTTAGATCCCAAACAGAAAAAATGGAGGATCCACAAGTATAAGACCTTTAGTCTAAGAGGTGATGTGAAAACCATCAGTAAGTCCAGATGAAACTCTAATACTTAGCATTGGATATGAAAAAGAAAAACAGTTTGGTAATGGGGGAAGATTGTATAATTACCATAGGGATTATGTCTAGCATGTATAAGAAAACCAAAGCGATTAGAATGATCACCGAGCTTAGCAATTGATGATAAAGTGATCACACAAAATATGCAAAGTCATTTTTATTTATGTGTAATGAGGGTAGTGCCATTGCACGAGACTCTAAAATTTAGAGTACATGTCAAAGACTTAGTTCACAATAGTACTATAAGTGTTTTCAGGAAGTGCTTAAGAAGATAATCAAGTGTGGAAGTATAACTCATGATTGAGGTAGATAAGAGAACTCTGGTGAAAGAAAATTCACCAGCCAAGAGGAGTTCGACTTCGGACTCCGAAGACGACGGAGTTGTTATCTAGAAGAGGACTTGTTCCCCCTTAGTAGCCGATGAGAAGGAGAAACAATTTGATGATCCCTATGTGTTTCAGTTGAAAGAGGATATTCACAAGTATAAGACAATGGTATTTGAATATGGGGGAGATGATGGTACTTTGAGGTACCAAGACACATTGTGTGTTCCAGACATAGATGGACTTAAAGATGGAAGATCATGTTAGAATCCCAAAATCCCAGGTATTCCTTCCATCCAGGTTCCCCACATATGCATCATGGCCAAGGAGGTTTGTTGGAGGACCAACATGAAAAAGAACGTCACAGACTTTGTGGCCAAGTGCCTAAATTATCAGCAAATGAAAGTCGAGCACCAGGAAGCCTAGTGTGTTACCATACCAGAAAGTACAAAAACTCTTGAGGGGAGATTATAAGTATGGAATTTATAACAGGATTATCTCACTCATTATAAAAGCATGATCAGATTGGGTGTTTCTGAAAGTTTCGCCTTTGAATGGCGTTATGATATTTGGGAAGAAGGGGAAGCATACTCCCTACTATATTGGGCCATATAGAATCTTGCGAAGGATCGGTCAATTAGCTTACGAGTTGGAGTTGCCACCAGAATTAGTGGTGGTACAACCAGTATTTCACGTGTCATGTTATAACATTCAAGTTTCCAGTACTCAGATACTCATGTCAGTTCAATACTCAGATATTCGAGTCAGTTCAATACTCAACTACTCATATCAGCCCAATATTTAGATATTTATGCCAGATTAGTACTTTGATATTGTTGTAGTTCGATTCTCAAATATTCGTGCCAATTCAATAATAAAATATCCATGTTAGTTTTGTATTCATGTATACATAGCAGACCAATATTCAGTCAATACAACAGATATTAAGTTCAGTATCAATAGTTCAGTAATCCTGTATTCATTCAGTTTAGTATGCAAGTGTTAATGAAAGTCAATGTTCCCCCAGACCCATTTAAGTTCCGGAGTCAACAGAAGTTACGGTCAGGGCAATCATTCGAGGACGAATAATCCCAAGGGAGAGATAATGTAACATCCGGTAAATTTGGCTTAGATATGAATGTGTTAAATGAGTAGTAAGGTTATATATTATACATATGAAGTCCTATCGGGATGAGTATGGGTGAAAATAGTTGTTTCAAAATCAAGATGGAAAGTGAGGTGAATAAGATTCGATAAAATCGACTAAGTTTGCAGAAGGTCCGTCTTCCAGCAGATTGTGGTGAAATGTTTTAAGAAACATGGGAAAACTCAAAGCATAACACTTGTAGGCCTTTCAAATATCTTTCCAATGATATAATGTTTAGCCCAAACGGAGTTTTGTACAAAAAGTTATCCCCGAATTACAGAACAGTGCCTATCTACTGCGTTCTGCCGCGTTCCACCGCGACTGCGGTCGTGAGGCAGTCCTCCAGTTGTTTGCCGCGGTCAGGCCTTCTGGGGNCCCCCCCCTCCCCCACAGCCCCAAAACATAAAAACTTGTTGTTGAAAGGAAAGCTCTCAAAAACCTAACTCCTTAAGGGTCCCTCCACCACCCAACGTAAGTTCTAATGGAGATTCTAAGTTTAATTCAATTCCCAAACATCTTATTAAAATGGGTAAACCCTCCAAATCATTAGATCTTCGTTTGGGACATCATTGTTGAGAGAAGGAACCCTAGACTCCAATTCAAGGGGATTGAACTTCAAAAAGGTAATGTCTTCACCCTCTAATTGATTCTAACATTGATTTAATAATTATAGACCCTAGTTCATGAGATATGAGTTGATGGGTTTGATATAAAATCATGAACGGTTATAGGTTGGGTGTGTTAATATTTGATTATTGATTGAGGGTGTTGTATTACCTTATGGGTGATAAAGAATAATGTCGATTATAAATATTTGAGACTTTAGAATTTTTTTATGAGCAACAGAATGAGTTACTGGGTGTAGAGACACAATTAATAAGGACTATGAAGCTTTATTCTCACCAAGTGTTTGATAAAATGCTTAAGTTACCGAAACATGAGTATCATAGCTAATGTGGAATCCCTTTGACTTGTATTGCTGTAGATTAAAGTTGGAAAGTTTCACAAACGTTGTATTACACTCAACAGTAGGAAGTTAAGGTATGTGAGGCTAACTCTTTACGTTTGAGAATGTCTATGATTCTCCCTACGTCCCATTCATTATGACTATTACTAGTTCCTCAGAAAGTAATTATGCCCAGTCCCATGAATAGTAGTAGAACTTCTATTCTCTAGAGGGCATAGTTTCATAATCATTCGATATTCTATGAGTTTCAGTTATGAAAAATCAACTTATTATGAGTACATATCTCATTCTAGTCCTATTCATTATTCCGGTATCATGTAACTCAGTATGGTTCAGTATTTCAGCATTATGTATTTCAGTATGCTTCTCAGTTCCTTATTCTAAGTTCTTGAATGTTTAACACCTGTATTTGGGCCCGAGGCCGCAATTTATGCTTTATGCATTTTGGGCTTGAGGCCACAGTTATGTATACGTATACTTGGGTCCGAGGCCCCAGTTATGCACACACACACACACACACACACACACACACACACACACACACACACACACACACATATATATATATATATATATATAAGGCCTGAGGCCGCAACTTATTTATTAAGGTAAACAGTTGGTTTATCATTCAGAATAGGGAGTATTCATATCCTTTCTTCCTTTATTCAGTTCATTTATCAATTATCATTTATTAGTTATCATTTCATTTATCAGTTCTCATTTCAGTTATTAGCTTAGTTTCAGTTTCAGCATTTATAATTCTTTCTTTCAGTTGCTTTACATACCAGTGCAATTCAAATGTACTGACGTCCCTTTTTGCCCGGGGCTTGCATCTCTCGATGCAGGTAATGATTTGTAGGTAGATTATTCAGAGCTCTAGGATTCTCGTACCAACTATTTGGTGGTCCCCAGTTCGTTCGGGGAACTATCATTACCTTACAGTCTTCAGTATTCTTAGATAGTCAGTGTTTCTCAGTACTTCTTTAGAGGCTTCATATACTAGAGTAACAGTTAGACAGAGTCACAGGCTTTTCATATTAAGCTATGTTGGATATAAATATGTTTCAGAATTGTATTAGTATTTCCGCACTTTGATTTATGTCATCCAAACTTTCAGTATATCAGCATGTGTTAGTTTATCTTCCGCATTTAGTATGATGTGGTAGCTCATGTTGATTCAGCCAGCCAGTTGGTTCGCTTGGTCGCATGTAGTCAGGCACTAGTTGCCGTGTTACGTCCAGGCCCAGGTTCGGGGCGTGACAGCATCCCCACTCACCTTCCATTTGCGCTCCAAATGTCGTACCAATAGTGTCGTACCAGCGACTATAACTATCGCAGGTGCAATCACACCAGAAGCAGGAATGCTCGGAAGTGCTTAAGGTCCAAAAGTGTTCCAGATTCAATCCAAATAACAAATGAGGCCCCCGAAACCTCAACTAAACATACCAACAAGTCTTAAAACATAATGTGAACATGCTTGAAGCATAAAAACACATCAATCAACACATGAACCACAAATCTCGCATCGATTCAAGCCTAAGAAACTTGTGAATTTCCAAATTCTACAATCGATGCAGAAACCTACTAAATCAATTCCGATTGACCTCAAATTTTATGCACAAGTCATAAATAACATGATGGACCTATTCAAAATTCCGAAATAAGAATCTGAACCGATATCAATAAAGTCAACTCCCGATAAAACTTTCCAAATCTTCCAAACCTTAATTATTTTAGCTTTCTCAAATTCACGGTGAAACGAACTATAGACCTCCAAATCAACGTTGGGACATGCTTCTAAGTCCAAAGTTATCATACGGAGATATTGGGACCATCAAAACTCTGTTCAAAGTCGTCTACATAAAAGCCAAACTACGGTCAACTCTTACAACTTAAACCACCAACTTAGGGACTATGTGTCCCATTTCACTTCGAAACTCTCCTGAACCCGAAACTAACAGCCCTGGAAAGTCACATAACCACAATATAACATATCGGAGGCCCTAAATAGGGGATCAGAGCTAAAATACTCAAAATGACCGGCGAGATCGTTACATCCTCCTCCTCTTAAAATAAATGTTCGTCCTCGAACGAGTATAAAGATATACCTTAAGTGGCGAAAAGATGAGGGTAACAACTATGCATATCATGCTCGACCTCTCAAGTCTCCTCCTTGACTGGTTGATCCGTCCACTGAACCTTCACTGAAGTAATGTTCTTCAGCCTCAACTTTTGAACCTTCCTAACCAAAATGGCCACCAACTTCTCAACACAAGACAAATCCTTGTCCAGCTAGACTGAGCTAAAATCAAACACATGAGATGGATCACCGTGATACTTTCGGAGCATTGAAACATGTAATACTAGATGAACTGCAGCTAGACTAGGTGGTAGTGCAAGCTTTTAGGTGATAGTAGGCTATACTATCATGTTATAGTGTCTTATTGCACTCTTATTTACTGTAATTTTATTGAGTTTGAGCTTTAATCGCTAGTGTATTCACTAATGGTATGTTTTATGCCTTGTAGGAGTGATTCCGAGCTATGGAGATGTTACAGAATGACTTTTAGTGATTTGGAGCTTTGAATTCTGAAAATCCCAAGAGATTAAGCCAAGATCACGCTCAGGGGTCAAGAACCATGTTTGGACTTCAAAAATCAAGCAAAAAGGCAAGCTCTGAGATAAACCCATAGTCGCGGCGCGTGGGGCGGTATGTGGTGCATCAAGGCTACCCAATTTTGCTGTCTTTTCAAATTACAAGCTCTCTGATAAGTCCCACTACCACATCACGTGGGGCATCGCCCCATGTGGTGTGCCTATGCATTTTTCACAAAGTAATAATCCAATTTTGACTAGAAGAAGGTGGTTGAGGCGATCCTACTTAGAATAAATACATGTAAAAAGAGTTATTTCTGAGAATTTTGACATATCTATGACAAAGGAATCTAAGGAAGAGGTGGAGAAGCAATAGCACAAGGACTTCATCATTCAATCCTTACTCAAGACAAGAGTTTGGATCGTTTTATGTTTTCCTTTAACTTAAACTTACTTGTGATGAATTACTCCATATCTATGGAGTAGTTATCTTTAGGGTTTGATGGATTTGGTGCATTGATATTTGTTTTTGGATTATAACTCAAGTATTTTATGTATTGAATTGTTTTGGATGTTTTAATCATTGCATCTATATTCACCAGTTCATGTAATCGAGAGAGGCATAACTTGTGATATCTTTGCATTGTATTTTGTTGGTTGAATTCATTAATTCTTCTAAGTATTTGAAAGAGGCTAGTTGAATTGCTGATTAATCTTAGTTATGAGGATAATAAAGAGAGGTTTTCCTAAATACCAATCCACTACGAATTCTTGCATATCTTAACGTGCTTAAAATTAGTTCATCTCATGAGGTTGAGACTTACTCGAGAGAGATTTTCTAATAAATGTTTGAACTAACAATCAAGTGAATTCAAGAGATTCACTTGAACATTAGAAGTGAATTAACTAGATACCATGCAAATATCTTGCACCTATCCTATCAAAACAATATTTTCTCCCATTGATATCTTTCCTTGCTCATTACTTGCGTCAATTGTCATTAGTCAATAGTTTAGACTCTTAGTTAACTTTAGTTTTAATCACATAATTCTCAAATGTTGATCATCTTGGATAGCAATCTAGCTACATTCTACGATAATACTCTTTAACTCCAATCCCTGTGGATACGATATTATAATTTACTATATTCGACTAGCGAGCATATTTTGGTGTGTGTTTTGCGCTCGTCAAACTTTGGCGTCGTAGCCGGGAATTGACAATCAATAGTGTTTGAAATAGTTTATAGTGCCAATTCACGAATTTTTTTCTTTTGTTTTATTTTCTCTTTTTTCGGTTGGTGTTTGTTGACTTTGCGCAGGCTACAGGTTTAGATTGGTGCATGACACGATCTTCTGGGAAATAATTACTACCATACGAACCAGAAATCGAGAAACAACTACGACCGTTGAGGAAAGAAAGAAATCTCCCCGAGATTATAGAGAAGGTTGGGAAATCCTCAACTAAAGAAATTATGGCGAGAGATGATGATAATGTTGATTTGTCTACGAAAGAGGCAGCTTAACAAAGAGATAAAGCTTCTCGGGATGCCGAGGAAGCAGCTATTAGAGATGCACAAATTGTATATAAAGAAGAGAGGGCTCGAAGAATTTCTCATAATCAGCCTTTGGTTCCAGACTAGTTCGAAAACATAGCTCCGGATGTTGGAAGACTACTTGGCGATTATGCTAGACTGGTCTACAACAAAGCTTATCAAGTGTGAGACCACTTCCATTTGCATCCAATAATTTTGAGCTGGAGAAGAGGTTGCTCCAAACCCTCCAAAAAAGCTGTGTCTTCAGAGGAAAGATGAACAAAGATCCAATCAATCATCTTATGGACTTTGAGGAGATTATGAACACCTTTCAATATAATGGTGTGTCACAAGATGGTGTTTACCTAAGGTAATTCCCCTTCACATTTAAAGATGATGCAAAGTACTGGCTTTGAAGCTTGCCCCAGGGATCAATTAGAACATAGGATGAAATGACCAGAAAATTTCTTGTTAATTATTTCTCATAAGCTAAGATGGGCAAGTTTGGAAGAGAAATCCATAACTTCTTCCAGAATAAGATTGAAATTGTGTTTGAATCTTGGGAGAGGTTTAAGGAGATAGTTCGAAAGTGTTAACATAGCGGAATTGAACTCTAGATGCAACTCCAGAACTTTTGGTATGGATTGGCACCGGCCTCACATAGAACATTGAGCAATGCAGTCGGAGGCCCGTTGATGAAAAAGACTCCAGAGATTTACCTCGTTTCCCCCATTTCCGCATTTGTTATATATTTATAGCATGTTTTTGTTATGTTGGGTCAGTTGGTTTGGGTCCGGAGTGGTTATGGTGAGAATTTAGGTATTTAGTCTTTTAAAGTAGCCTAGTAGTTGAGAAAGTCAACTGAGAGTTGACTTATTGGTGAACGACCTCGGAATGCGGATTTTATGGCTCACATAGCTTCTTTAGGTGATTTTGAGCTTAGGAGTATGTTTTGAATGAAGTTTTGATGTCCGGTGTAGAATTAGGCTTGAATTGGAGATAGTTAGTTTTTTTAGAGTTTCGGTCGGCAGTGGAAAATGGACTGTCGGGGTTGGAATGGAATTCCGGAAGTTGGAGTAGGTTCGTAATTTCATTTTGGATATGTTTGCAAAATTTCAGGTCAATCCGAGGTGTTTTGGTTGGTTTCGATGTAGTTAGCGAAATTTGGATGTTTCAAAGTTCATAGGCTCGAATTTGATGCGATTTTTGTGTTGTTGCATTGTTTTTAGTTTTTTGAAGGCTCGAATAAGTTTGAATGATGTTATGGGATATTTTGGTATGTTTGGTTGAGATCCCGAGGGCCTCGAGTGTGCATTGGGTGGTTGACGGACCAATTCTTGGCTTGAAAACTAGGCAGATTTTTGCTGGTGTGAGGTTCTGGTTTCCTTCTACGCGATCGCGTGAGCATGTTTGTGATCACGTAGAGTAAAATAGTGGGGAAGGCATTTTGGTCTATGTGATCGCATGGTTAGGATTGTGATCGCATAAGTTGGGCAGGATAGGCAGTGCGATCGCGTGGGTGGTTCTGCGATTGCGTAGAGCATTTTGATGCGCGTGTGTGGGGTGAAGAATTGTTCTATGCGATCGCGTGTATTTGTATGCGATCGCATTGGTTTGTTGGTCTATGCATCATGATCGCGTGCCAAGGTTCGCGGTCGCAGTGAAGGAAATTTTATAGTTGGGCAGAATGTTTTAAAAGGCCTGTTGTGCGAAATTGGCTCATAATTCCTCTATTGTTGACGAGTTGGGAGCACTTTTGAGGGGATTGAAGAGTGAATTGAAGGGAATCACTTGGAGGTAAGGTTTTTAACTTCATAAATCGTTTATATGTCGATTTCTAAGTGATTAAGCCATAGAATTTGTTGGAATTAAACCCAAATTGGGGAAGAAGGGTGCATGGGAAAATTGATTTTTCTTTTGAGGTTTTGAGTGGACAATTTTGGTCCGATTTTAGCATTCTTGGTATGTATAGAATTGAGGGAGGAAGAGGATTCTAATGATGTAAAAATTATCGAATTCCAAGACGTGGGTCCGAGGCTCGGGTTTGGCCGAATTTCGAGATTCTTGTATAATTTGATAATTTTCGATTGGGTTGAGTTCCTTTGATATATATTGATGATGTTAAAGTGGTTTTGGCTAGATTCGGAGAAATCGGGAGCCAATTTTAGGGGAAGGAGCATTGCGGACTAGTGTTGTGTCCCAGTAGAGGTAAGTATTGGTTATAAATCTTGTCCTGAGGGTATGGAACCCCGAACTACATATTTCTCACTGATTTTAGAAAGGCGCACATGTCGGATGATGAGTATGTGGCGCGTACTGATTTTTGGATTGGACTAGGTCCTCTCCGCGACAACTAATGAGTTGCATATTTACTCAAAACCTTATGTTAAAAATTATGTTCTAAAGATTTGTGAAATATTTTGGCTATAAGCCGTGTTTGGGGCCTCGTGCCGATCTGTTTAGACCCCTTCGGGGCTTTTTACTGCTGTTTATCCTCACTATTTGTTGATGATTTCACTCAGCCTCATTGCATACTGTTTTTTCGAAACTCAGCCTGATTTACACTACATGAAATTTAAAATGATGTTTTGGGTCGAGTACCCTGTTTTATGGATTCGCCCGAGGGGCCTTTTCAGTGGTTCTACTGAGTGTGGCCGAGGGACAAGAGTGATGGTGAGGTGCTGAGTGATATTAGAGCTTGGGCTGAAGGAGCCCCTCCGGAGTCTGTACACACCCCTAGTGAGCGCACCGAGTGCCGAGTGACGAGTGATTGGGAGGCATGAGTGACTGTGAGGTGCTGAGTGATTGTGAGGCATGGTCGAGGGGCTGATTATGATACATATTTTTGCCCGAGGGGCTACTTATGATTTTACGACACTCATTTGCATACCAAATCCTTCGATTTAAAGTTTTTAAAATGTGCATTCTTTAAAGGACTTTTTCTGAAGTTAATTTTAAGACATGATGATTTCGTATATCTATGTTTATACTGTTGGAAAGTAAGGCTGTGTATATTGTGATTTGACCGCATTGATTTTATGTGTTTCCTTGTTGCTTAGACTTGATTTATTTTCATTACTACTAAGTTGAAATACTCACATTACTCCCTGTACCTCTGTGTGCAGATTCAGGAGCAGATATTGAGCATCAGCCTTTTATTCCACGCGGATCCGGATTGCGGGATATAGAGGTAGCTGTTCAGCGTCCGCAACATCTCTGTTTTCCCTTCTTGTTGTATTTAGCTTTTATTCGAAGGTTTTGTATTATAATAGTTTATTTTGGCTTATTCCTCTAGATGCTCATGACATGTTGGCTCCAGGTTTTGGGGTTGGCGGTATTGTATAATTGGCCTACTTTATTCAGTAATTTCTGTATATTTTATGAAATGCTTGAAACATGATTGGGATTTTCAAAAAGAAATTGCGAACATGCGGTAGTCGACTATCCTAGTTCCACGATAGGCGCCATCACAACCGAGTTAGGATTTGGGGTCATGAAAGGAAGATGGACCAATGCTAGGGTGCCAAGCTAGCACCTCTTTGACTTTTCAAAAGTTGATATATATAAGTCCTAGGTCGGCTTTCTCTTAATTTTTCAACATACCAAGACCAGAGAACACCCATAAACATATCCTTAATGTCTCTTCTAGGGTTTCAAAGAAAATTATAATCCAGGGCATGAAATCGAGAAGGGATAACATCAAACTGATCCCTAAGACTTAAATGTAATTATACCGCCTCTCTTTTTTCTTTGTAGTTAAAGTGCTGGAAGGTAATTCATAGTTAAGAAACGTGTAATATCTGTATTTAAGTGTTTATATCAAGGAAGGTTGTTCGGAAGCCGTGAGTTCGAGTTATTTGACTTGTAGCGGACTGTTTTGTGGACTCTTTTGTGTTACTGTTGGGCTGCATATTTCAATACTGTTTGTGGCGTTTTGGAGGAGGAAGGGTGTGGATAAACACCATATATATTTAGGGTGGTGGGTTGGTTGTTCGTCGTAACTTTTCCGGGTTGTTTGACACTACTACGACGGTCGTTTTGTGTATGAAGAGATTGCGGTGTGTTAGGCTGTTTTGTAGTATTTTGTGGTGTATATAAGGCTGTAAAATAATGTATATATGTTGTCATTGTCTTGTTCTTGTGTTTTAGGTGTTATCTTGAATTTGGAGGAAGTAAGTATAATAGGGGAGATGCTGCCCGTTTTAATACAAAATAAGCTTCTCGTTCGTTGTGCAATAGTTGTACCTTTCGTAACTTAATGATAGTATTATTATCGTTGTTGTAGATTAAGGTGCGAAGATGCGAGTTCAACTTGGTGAGTGGAAAGATTGTGATGTATGTTAAGGCACTTCCTTATTTCTTTTGGCATGATCTAATGTGAAACGAATGTAAACGATACGTTATTTCATAATGAATCTACTCCTAGATACTAAGGTTGTCCATGTTATTATATCCTTACAAAGTTTTTCGAAGAAAGTTTGTGTGATCCTTGAGTCTCAGTGAAATTCATATTAATGGTATGATGTCCATAATATTAATAGAAGGTGCAACTACCTTACGTCACTCCGAAAGGTTTAGAGCGTGATTCCATGAGTCCAGCATGCGTTATATATAGTATCTATTTTACTCTACCGAACCACGCTATAGTCGGTCGGGTACGACACCTATTGTGCAACCACTGATCTGTTGGGTTTACCGAGCTCTACGTGGGCGGGTAAGATTCTACCGAGCCTTATGATGGCCGGGTATGTTTTTACTGAGTCCTCTTTGAGGTCGTATGATATGATGATGATGATTCCCACAGAGGCGGATGTTTTTAAAAGATTATACATATATATGTATCATGCATTTCATGTCACTATCTCTCAGAGGCACTCAAATGCTACAAGTTGTATCTCCTACATCTCTCTTTCATTACTGTTCTTAGTTATGCTTTTCTGCCTTACATACTCAGTACTTTATTTGTACTGATGTCCTTTTTTTAGGGTATCAGCTCTGTGGAAGTTGTTGCTGCACTCCACTTACTCTGGAGTTGCCTATTTGGTCAATATGATTGGGACATGCATTGACTGGTATGGTGGGGCCCTGTCCCAACCTTTTTGATGTTCATGTATTCTTAGAGGCTTGTAGACAAATGTCAGGTATATGGATACTTGTATGGCTTTGTCGGCCTATATGTTGAGTTTACAAATGGTCATGTCAGCCTTATAGGCGCGTATGTCATATGTATAAGTTTTTATATCATGTTCGGTCGTCCTATGTCTAGCATTCCCGTATGTTTTATTTCGATTATGTCATCATGACCATTTTGACACATTTACTCGTGATAGTATGTTAAGAAAGATATGTTATCTTGGTACTCGGTTGAGTAAGGTACCGGGTGCCCATCGCGGCCCATAGGTTGGGTCGTGACAAAAGTGGTATCAGAGCAGTTCTGTCCTAGGGATGTCTACAAGTCGTGTCTAGTAGAGTCTTGATTATAGGTGTGTTGTGCACCACACTTATAAGCAGGAGGCTACAAGGCATTTAGGACTGTCACTCTTTCTTCTTACTCTAGATCGTGTGGTAGAGCTCAGTCGTAAGAACTGAATTTCCTAAATTCTATCTTATTCATAATACGAGGATATCTACATCTAAAAAGATGATTGGTAAACGGTTGCATGTAGTTGTGGATGAGTTGAGTAAAACGAACTCAATTTTTCACGATGCTTATGATGAGTAAATATTAGGTATTCAGTAGATCATGTGTGTACTAAGATGGGCAAGCCTCTTGATAAGGATCCCTAAGGCAAATAAAATATATCCACCCCTATGGTGAAAGGAAATGAGAGATTCAAAAGATAGATACAAGTTTCAACAAGTAAAAGAAATAAGATGAAGAAGGGTATGAGGCGCCCAGTTAATGAAGATTGTCAGTATTTACGATTCAAGCAGAGAAATACAGCATTCTGAGTTACCTACAATTGTAACAGAGGTATGTACAATTTGCCACACCCGCCTCAGTTATGCTCCATGGGAGCCAACATATATAGTTAAGAGAATGACGGGATAGCAAGATCCTATTAGGGTTAAAGTAACCCAAAAATGGTGGATGATTATTATCATTAGCTAAAATTTCCAAAGGATAGTGCAAACGCGGTAATAGATCTTCTTGCGAGACATCCAGATGGTGCACTTTATAATAGAACAGTCAGATATGAATACTAGAATGTTGAGAAATTTCAGAAGATATGCAGTGGAATCCTAGAAGGGATAAATATTCATTACAGTATGACTCCTGCCCCTACTAAAAAAAAGAGAGAGAATGTTAGGCGTCCCAAAGAACCAGTGAGATGAAGCAGGGGAAGCTAAAAGTTAAGGAACGTTTTGTTGGAGTTTTCAGATTAAAGTGATAGACATAAATGTTAGCATGGAAAAAAGAAGAGAGTTAATAAAGCATTATGAGTAAGATGTGATACGTGGATCAAAATGGTAGAAAACAAATGACAATATTACCGAATCTATAGTCAAAGGAAGGAAAAGACAAGAGGTAACAGGCATTGAGGCAACAAAAGAGCATAGGTCATAAAGTCACAACCTCATTTCGAGAAATAAACTCGTGACTCTAACGTAATTGCCAAAGGGAAAAGTTAGACCTCAGAGTAATAGAATTCAGTATGGGCTGGTGAACAAGATAAACTAAATCTGAATTAGGGATTGAATGATTTGATGATGTTCGGAATCATGAGAATTTTAGATTACGCTCCGAAAATAATAGAATGGACAACGAAAGAAGATTAATGAGAAATTCAAAGAAAGGTCATTCAGGAAGACACTTCCCTAAAGTTAAAGTTAAGCTTAAGGGATTGTATGGGCCAGTTACACTAAGTGTGACCCCCGCGGGTAAGGAATTTTGTTATCTTTGGTACAGAAGGGTTATCGCAAGGCGAGTGATGTCAGTGAATATGTGAAAAGATGCCAAATATTGTGTGGTAACTATGGATTAAAAAGGAGGAATGAGGTAAAAAGGCGAAAATAATGAGATTGCATTTGTTCAGATCCTACAGATATAATATAACTCCAGAACATTATGCAAGTATGATGCCGGAGAGAATCAATAAGGGTTTTGCACTCGATGATATTGATAAATAAGTGAAAATGAACACTTGATACATAAGGATCCCGTACGAGAGGTAAGTTAAGACAAAGGACATAAACAAAAAGAGGTTACGCATAATATAAATATGAGAATGGACCAACGAGTAGTCTGTAGTTGATTCAGGAAGAGCGTAGTTATAGCTAAACAAGAGGTCATAGATAAATCAACAGATTGTGCAAGATAAACGTAGTGAAACCCAACATAGGGAATTCAGTCTCATAGATATGATGCCATCGTGATCCTTGAGTAATATTAAGATAGGAGATTGGGTATTTAAAGGTACCGTATAAGTGTTGCGGAAATAAAAGAAAGTGCAACTAGGGAGATAGTCAAATTTCACTTCATAAGAAACCTTACGAGCACAAGGGCTTGGATGTAAGTAACTAAGGATAATAATAGGTGAGTAAGAACATCAAAAATTCCTTTGGGTATATGATGTAATAAGCTTGCAGCTTTACAAGAGTCGGAGGGTATCCACTATGTAGTACAACGAAAGACTAGCTGAGGAAATAATGAAGAAGGCTTCAACATAAGCATCGTGACCTAAACAAGAAATATTATTATGACAACTTTCTCACTACAATATTGTATACACTCCATAAGTAAGTGGCACATATCGTGGATAATGAACTGGAAGAATAAAAAAATCAAGAGTTGATAATTTTGATCATATGAGATACAGGTAACTCCAGTATTCGTGGGCATTAAGATATGCCAAGTATCCATACAGCAAGTGGCATAACGGCCAAGAAAAGTAATTGCTTACATTTAAAGGCGATTGGGAAGGCATGAAAGGAAATATATGGTGTTATCATGTTAAAAGGAAGGGTGTGAGTAGTATAAATAGATATGCATAGGTCACAAGCTAAAGTATGATAGAGAAACAAGGTTTTAGCTAGACAGCAGTGAGGATAAGAAAAGGTTAGTGAGAAGGTGACGAGAATAGGTAAGTCCTCTTGATTTAACCCATCATAACAAGAGATCTGATGGTTTCCATTAAGTTATAAAAAGCTCAGTATAGCATGATTCAACTCAAAGGAGTTTAAAACTTGGAGCATTAAGAAGAGATGGAATGCTACCTGGTAGTAAAGTAAGGGTGTAATTGTGATAAATGATAAGAAGATGACGTTTAGGACTTTGATTGAGTAATGATTTTGAGAACAAGGATTTCATGAACTTCACATGATTAGAATACCCCCATAGGATGAATCACATTTGGATGCTATGAAATACAACTATTGGAGTATAGTATCATCCCTAAGAGGATCGAGAAAACTACTTCAGATGTTCCCCGATGAGAGGCAAGCCCTAGTGACAATGTATTACATGAGAGGATTCAAGTTATCAGTAGTAGATTATGGATCAACATTAAGGTGAATCAACAATTGATGGATAAAAGTTCCAAAATATGAGATGAGATTAGGCTGTCATTCTTAAGATGAACGGTAATAAGGAAGCATTAAATGGCTTAGATTTATACATATCGGATAAGCGGTGAGAGAGTAACCTGGAGTTGGGTGGCAAGACTCCATAATAATAAACCGAAGTAAGAGTTATGGTATAGTATGACCTACATAGTTGTGGTAAAGCCGTAAGCATAGATAACTAAGGTCATGAAACAAGATATAACAATAGTCGTAAGTTCAACAAAGTACCAAGCAAAGAACTTTAGAACACCTATAGATGCCAGAGGGACAACTTTTCATAGTACTATATATGTTCACAAAGTGAAGCCTAGAGATTGGTTAAAAGATAACGGAAAAAGGAGATAAGAGTCGCATTGGCGCACATTCAAGGTTAGAATCGTACAGGCTGCATGAAAGAAGGTAGAAGCAGTTACGAGGAAGAATTTCGACTACAAGTCATGGTGTGAGAAAGAGTCCTAAAGGGGGGAATGCCCTAGCCTTTGGATTTACTCACTGAACAACTCCCTATATGGAAAATACAATGTTAATGTATTCGTAAGATCTATTGCTTAAGATACGGATAAGTGCATAAGTCAAGATTCGAGGACGAATGTTCCAAATGGGGGAATGATGTTACACCCCATGTTTTCGTACGTGAGAGTACGCCGTAAGTAAATTAATGTAAGCTTAGAAATAAGATTAAAAGCACATAAAGTAAGTTAATCATGTTACCTTGGAGGTTACAAATATTTAAGATCATGAATAATGAGTACCAAGAGGGTTGGAAAGCATAGAAGCTAAACCCATTGAAGAAAATAAGTTTCGTCGAAAGTAGACGAGTTTGGAATGTTATAACATGTAATTTAGGGTGATACTATGGTTCATTAAATTATAAGGAGTTTATTCTATGAGTTATTCTTTTCGTGTGATGGTCATGTGCTACGTTTTGAAGTCAAGCAAGTTGTGGAACAAAAGTTGGCAAAGGTCTTCACAAATTACATTCATAATGTGCTGAAACATTAGGTCAAATGTAACTGAGATTTTATCCCAATATTCTTCGAATTATTGGATGATCTACCAACAAAATGGAAGATCTATTAGTATAGTTTCAAAAAAATTAAACCGTTCATCGATACGACATAGGAGTAGAGAGATATTTTCAGATTTGCGAAACATCATAAGTGACAAGTAGGTGGTTCACTAAAGCTTTTTGAGCAATACATTTGGTGTGTTATATGAGGTTTTATTGGGACATATTATATACCAAATTTAAGGTCTTGTAAGTTAGTTTCCAACTCTCTTAACCGTTCGCTCATGAGACATCCGTATAAAAAGATATAAGCGTCGGAAGATAGGTCAATACTAGGGTGCCAAGCTAGCACCACTTTGACTTTTCAAATGTTGATATATATAAGTCTTAGGCCGGCTTTCTCTTCATTTTTCAGCATACCACGACCAGATAACATCCATAAACACATCATTAATCTCTCTTCTAGGGTTTCAAAGAAGATTATCATCCCAGGCATGAAATCGAGAAGCGATAACATCAAAAAGATCCCTACGATATAAGTGTCATTATACCATCTCGCTTTTTTCTTTGTAGTTAGAGTTTTGGAAGGTAATTCATATTTAAGAAACGTGTAATATCTGTATTTAAATGTTTAAATATCAAGGAAGGTTGATAAATGTGTTTCCCAATAGTTAAAACTCAGGGGACGGTGATCGGAAGTCGTGAGATCGAGTTATTTGACTTGTAGCGGACTGTTTTATGGACTCTTTTGTGTTACTGTTGGGCTGCGTATTTCACTAATGTTTTGTGGTGTTTTGGATAAGTAAGGGTGTGTATAAACACCATATATATGTAGGGTGGTGGTATGGTTGTTCGTCGTAACATTTCCGGGTCGTTTGACACTACTACGGTGGTCGTTTTGTGTACGAAGAGATTGCGGTCTGTTTGGGCTGTTTTGTAGTATTTTGTGGTGTATATACGGCTGGAAAATAATGTATATATGTTGTTGTTGTTGAGTTCTTGTAATTTTGGTGTTATCTTGAATTTGGAGGAAGTAAGGATAATAGAGGAGGTGCTGCCCATTTTTATACAAAATAAGCTTGTCGTTCGTTGTGCGATAGTTGTACCTTTCGTAACTTAATGATAGTATTATTATCGTTGTTGTAGAATAAGGTGCAAAGATGTGAGTTCAAATTGGTGAGTGGAAAGATTGTGATAAGGTATGTTAAGGCACTTCCTTCTTTCTTTTAGCATGATCTAAAGTGAAACGAACGTAAACAATACGTTATTTCATAATGAATCTTCTCTTAGCTACTAAGGATGTCCATGTTGTTATTTCCTTACAAAATTATTCTAAGAAAGTATGTATGATCCTTGAGCCCTAGTGAAGTTCATATTTATGGTATTATGTCCATAATGTTAATCGAAGGTGAAACTACCTTATGTCACTCCGAAACATTTATAGCGTGATTCCATGAGTCCAACATGCATTATATATTGTATCTATTTTATTCTACCGAGCCGCTCTATAGTCGGCCGGGTACGACACCTATTATGCAACCACAGATCAGTTGGGTTTACCGAGCTCCACGTGGCTGGGTACGATTCTACCGAGCCTTATGATGGCCGGGTATGTTTTTATCGAGTCCTCTTCGAGACCGGGTATGATATGGTGATGATGATGCCCACAGAGGCGGATGTTTTTAAAATATTATATATATATATATATATATATATATATATATATATATATATATATATATGTGTGTGTGTGTGTGTGTGTGTGTGTGTGTGTATCACTCATTTCATGTCACTGTCTCTCAGATCCACTCAGATGCTACAGTTTGTATCTCCTACATATCTCTTTCATTACTGTTCTTAGTTATGCTTTTCTGCCTTACATACTCAGTACTTTATTCGTACTGTTGTCTCTTTTCTTGGGGATGCTGCATTTTATGCCCGCATGTCCCGATAGACAGGTTGACAGTCCTCCTAGTAGGCTATCAACTCAGTGGAAGGTGTTGCTGCACTCCACCTGCTCCGGAGTTGCCTATTTGGTCAGTATGATGGGGACATGCATTGGCTAGTATGGAGGGGCCCTGTCCCGACCTTTTTAATGGTTATGTACTCTTAGAGTCTTGTAGACAAATTTTAGGTATATGGATACTTGTATGGCCTTGTCGGCCTATGTTTTGATTTTACAAATGATCATGTCAGCCTTATAAGAGCGTATGTCACATGTATAAGTTTCTATATCATGTTAGGTCATCCTATGTCTAGCATTCACTTATGTTTTATTTCGATTATGTCATGATGAGCATTTTAGCACATTTACCCGAGATAGTATGATAAGAAAGATATGTTATGTTTTTACTCGATTGAGTAAGGTATCGGGTTCCCCTCGCGGCCCATAGGTTGGGTCGTGAAACAAAGTTGATGCTAACACATCTGTGCAGGTAGAACTTGATGCCATGGCAAAAGAAATAAGGAAGCTGACCTTAGCTTCGATACATAATGAGCCTCATGCAGCATCTGACATATGTTGTATAGGACACTATACTCATGAGTGTCAAGCCTCAACTGAGGAAGTTAATGTTGCTGGGAGTTATAACTTCAATGCAATGGGTCAGAAGGACCCTAGTTTTTCATGGAGTTCACCTGGGGGTACAACAAATGCATGGGAGCAAAACAACCCCAGATTTCAGGGACAAGGAGCCCCATGCTTTCATAATTAGCAGAGGCCTCTATTTCAACCTCAACAACTAATTCAACCTAGGCTAGAAGATTTAATGAAGTCCTTCATTGTTAATACAAATGAGAAATTAGATGTTCATGGTGCAACTATCAAAGAACTTGGGACAGGTTTGCGTAACTTAGAGAGACAAGTGGGGAAAATTGCAATTATCATAGAACTAGGTACTCTTCCAGCTGATACTGAAAAGAATCCCAAAGATATGATAGATGTTGTGACCTTAAGAAGAGGGCTCCCACCCCAATCTAAAAAGAGGTGATACCTGAAAGAGAAAGTGGAAAGGAGCTGAAAATTGAAGATGGTAAGAAGAAGAAAGGCAAGAAGGGAGTAGAGAAAAATAAGGATGAGGAAACTTCAAGAAGGAAGTAATCTAATGAAGAGAGCAAGCACATGCCTGCTTTACCTTTTCCCCAAAATCTCTATAGAGAGAAGCTGGATAAGCAGTTTGAGAAACTTTTACATATGTTGAGACATGTTAATGTAAATTTTCCATTCACAGAAGTTCTCTCCCAAATGCCAGCTTATGCCAAGTTCTTGAAGAAGATCTTTACAAAGAAGATGAATATAGAGGAGACCTCAGTGTTCAAGCTCACAAAGCATTGCAGTGCAATATTGCAAAATAAACTCCTACAAAAGTGTGGAGATCCAGGGAGTTTTACGATACATTGCTCTTTAAGCACTCTTAACTTTGATAAATATTATGTGATTCTTGTGCCTCAATTAATCTAATGTCATTGTTTATTTACAGGAAACCTAAAAGGAGATTGGAGAGATAAGGCCGGTTCCAATATCTTTGCAGCTAGCAGACCAAATGACAATAACACCCGAAGGGATAGTGGAAGATGTCTTGGTGTAGGTAGATAAGTTTGTCTTTCCTGTAGATTTTATAGTGGTGAATGTGGAGGAACACAAGGAAGTCCACCTAATCTTAGGAAGGTCATTCTTAGCAACGGGTAGAGCAATATTAGACATATATGACAGAAAACTCATGCTTAGAGCGGGTGAGGAGACGATGACTTTTGAGATGAATGTGGAAACGGGAATTAAAAAAGAGAATTCAACGGTAAGTGTTGAGTGGAAAGAGAAGAGTTCAAAAGAGAAGGCCACAGTTAGTGAATAAGACAAGTGGGGGGTGTACCCCAAGAAGGCTGAGAAGAAGTTGTCTGCATAGATGTGTGCACAAGTTCGGACGCGTGGAATGGAGCCCGACTTTGATTCCAACCCCGACTAGAGATTAAGGGAAGTTTCCTTTACCTTATGTTTTTAATTTTGTGTTACAGAGACATGCCACAATTTAAAGTGTGGGGTGGAGGATATTTGTATACTGTATGTATGTATATTAGTTTTAGTTTTATTTTTTTAGTTGTAACAGTAGAGATAGAAGAAAAAATTGAAAAAAAAAATATAAAATTTTTAAAATTTTTGACATTTCCCGGCGATGGATATCATTCGAGGGGTTACTTGAGGGAGTGAAGTCGAAAGAAAAAGACAAAAGATTTATTTTTTGTAGGTAGTATAAGAATTCCCCCTTGGTTTTTCTTTGTGTTCCGGTTCTTTTCCAAGGGTTTTGTTTGAACCAAGTGCATTTAGTTTTTATTTTTGTTAGGTGTTGAAACCTTGCGATGATTTTGAATTGAAAGAAATATCTCTTAACTTTGTTGTACCTTGAGAATAGTGAGTGCTTTAGTTGTGATGCTTAGGCGCAGTTTTTGACTCTAGCATAAGTACCTTAAATTGTATGATCTTAACTTTGTTTACCTGCTTTGACTACAGTGTCTTGATGAGTCCAATCCTGAGTGAGTTATGTGTCATGTGTGTGTAAGTTTTTGTGTTATTCTATGCATTACATTTGATGTTTAGAACTTGCCTCGTGTGTTTGCAAAGCAAAATAGTAGTCTTGTTCAATCTTTGAAGTGATATAGGCATTTCCTTGTTGAGCCAGTTATATGCTACTACCCACCTAATTGTTATGTATCTTAGTTAAACCCTTTGAGTCTGTAATCCTGTTTCTTTGGCAACCATATTACAAGCCTTACCCATTGGTTTGAATTGACAATTTGTTTGAACCTTTCACCTCCCGTGAGCACTTGAATTTGTTATGAACATTGTAAAACTTGGGGTGTGGGGTGGTTGGTTTGGATTTTGAGTAGAGTTAATGAAATAAGGAGAAAGGTACATTGTTTTGAAAATGTAAGAGCCACTTGAATTGAATAAGAAAAAAAATAGTTGTATTGTTGTGAAAAATATTCTTTAATAGTGGTGACTCTTGATATAATTGTTCTTAAAGAAGTAGGGAGTTAATGCATATTGATGTGAAGGTGGAGTTATGATTTGAATAAGTGAGGAGTTTTGAAAGATAAAGTGTATGTATTAAAGTTCTTAGGGAGTTGTGGTCACTCGTATATCCAAATATATCATACTCGTCCCGCAGCCTGCATTACAAGCAGTTAAAGTCCTACTTGATCCTTGACTGAATGATCTCAATTAGTAGAGTAATACACTACGGGAAAGCCTATGGTTCATCTTTTTTTGCATATGAATGTTGTTTATAAGAGTGAGTGAATTCTTTCTATCTTGAGTTCCTAATTATTCATAAATTTTATTGTCTGTGGGACTACTTTATATTGTTCTGTGAGGGCACTTGATTCATGAAGGAAAGGTAATGCTGTTGGCCTATATGTTAGAGTAAGTGAGTGGGTTGTGAATAATGTGTGGTACTTTTGATTCAAATCTTTAGGTGAGGATGTTACACTATTATGCTTAGTCTATTTTAAATATTCTTGGTGTGATGAGTTAGGAGAGTTGTTAAAAAATGTTGTGTCTTTATGAAGTATAGTTTGATTACTCGAGGACGAGCAATGGTTTAAGTGTGGGGTGTTGATGGTATGCTATAATTTCATGTTATAGTAGCTTATTGCACTCTAATTTACTTCACTTTAATTAAGTTTGAGCTTTAATCGCTAGTGTTTCGCACTAATTGTGTGATTTATGCCTTGTAGGAGTGACCCGATCTATGTAGATGTTATAACATAAATTTCAGTGATTGGGAGCTTTGAAGTATGAGTAAAACCCAAGGGATTAAGCCGGGATCGCGTTCGGGGGTCGAGAACCACGTATAGACTTCAAAAATCAAGGAAAACGGCAAGCTCTGAAAAGAACCCATAGCGCGCCGCAGCTGCCCAATTTTGATGCCCTGTCAAATTACAAGCTCTCTGATAATTCCCACTACCACACCGTGTGGCGTGTCGCCCCATGCGGTGCACATGTGCTTTTTTCACAGAGTAACAATCCAATTTCGGCTAGGAGAAGGTGGTGTCATTTGGACCCGACCCTACTTAGTATAAATACATGTAAAAACTTTGGGACTTTTGACACATCTAAGAACGAAGGAAGCTAAGGAGGAGGTGGAGAAGAAAAGGTAGAAGGATTTCATCATTCAATCCTCACTAAAGACAAGAGTTTGGATCGTGTAATGTTTTCCTTTAACTTAAACATATTTGTTATGAATACTCCATATCTATGGAGTAGTTCTCTTTAAGGTTTGATGGATTTGGTGTATTGATATTTGTTTGTGGATTATAACTCAATTATTTTATGCATTGAATCATTTTCGATGTTTTAATCGTTGCATCTATATTCACTAGTTCATGTAATTGAGTGAGGCATAACTTGTGATATCTTTGCATTATATGTTGTTGGTTGAATTCATTAATTCTTCTAAGTAATCGAACGAGGCTAGTTGAATTGTTGATTAAACTTAGTTAGGAGGATAATCGAGAGAGGTTCTCCTGAAGAACAATCCACTACAAATTCTTGCATATCTTCTCGTGCTTAAAATTAGTTCATCTCGTGAGGTTGAGACTTAATCGAGAGAGGAGTTTCTAATAAATGTTTGAACTAACAATCGAGTAAATTCAAGAGATTCACTTGAACATTAGAAGTGAATTAACTAGATACCATACAAATATCTTGCACTTATCCTATCAAAACACTATTTTCTCCCATTGGTCTCTTTCCTTGCTCATTACTTGTGTCAATTGTCATTAGTCAATAGTTTAGACACTTAGTTAACTTTAGTTAAAATCACATAATTCTCAACTGTTGATCATCTTGGATAGAAATCTAGCTACAAACTACGATAATACTGTTTAAATCCAATCCCTATAGATACGATATTATAATTTACTATATTCGACTAGCGAGCATATTTAAGTGTGTGTTTTGCGCTCATCAATAAACAACCTCTCCAATTCTCTCAAGAATCTCAAAAGGTCCGATATACCTAGATCTCAACTTGCCTTTCTTCCCGAACCTCATAACACCCTTCATGGGCGAAACCCGGAGCAAGAGCCGCTTCCCAACCATGAATGCAATGTCACGAACCTTCCGATACACATAAATCTTATGTCTACATTAGGTTGTACGAAGTCAATCTTTAATCAATTTAACATTTTCCAAAGCATCATGAACCAAGTCTGTACCCAATATCCTAGCCTCACCTGGCTCAAACCAATCCATCAGAGATCGACACCGCCTCCCATACAAAGTTTCATATGGGGTCATCTGAATGCTCGACTGGTAGCTGTTGTTGTAGGAAAATTCCGCAAGCGGAAAGAAGTGATCCCAAGAACTCCCAAACACATGCACGAAGCATATCCTCCAATATCTGAATAGTGCGCTCGGATTGTTCATTCGTCTGAGGGTGGAATGTTGTACTCAACTCAACCTACGTGCCTAGATCACGCTATACGGCCCTCCAGAACCACAATGTAAACTATGTTCCCCGGTCAGAGATGATGGATACCAGTACGCCATGAAGTATGACAATCTTATGAATATAAACCTGAGCCAGCTGCTCTGAAGAATAAGTAGTCACCATTGGAATGAAATGAGCCAACTTGGTCAATTTATCCAAAATCACCCATACTGCATCAAACTTCTTCTGAGTCCGTTGGAGCCCAACAACAAAATCCATAGTAACCCGCTCCCATTTCCACTTTAGAATCTCTAGCCTCTAAAGCAATCCGCCTGGCCGCTGATGTTCATACTTCACGTGCTGGCAATTTAGGCACCAAGCGACATATTCCACTATGCCCTTCTTCATCATCCTCCACCAATAGTGCTGCCTCAAGTCTTGATACATCTTGGTGGCACCCAGATGAATGGAGTACCGTGAACTATGAGCCTTCTGGAGGATCAATTCGATCATACCATCTACATTGGGAACATATAGTATGACGTGCATCCGCAACACACTGTCACTCCTAATAGTGAGCTCATTGCCATCGTCGTGCTGAACCGTGTCCTTGTGGAAAAGCAGATGGGGGTCGTTATACTGACGCTATCTGATACGATCATATAGAGAAGACTTAGAAACCACACAAGCCAAAACTCGACTCGGCTCCGAAACATCCAATCTAACAAACTGGTTGTCCAGGGATTGAACATCCAATGCGAATGGCCTCTCCGCTGCTGGTAGATATGCTAAACTACCCAAGCTCTCTGCCTTTCGACTCAAGGCATCAACCACCAAATTGGTCTTCCCGTGATGATACAAAATGGTGATATCATAGTCCTTAAGAAACTCTAACCACATCCGCTAACTCAAGTGAATATCCTTCTGTTTAAACAGATGTTTTATACTCCGGTGGTTGGTATAGACCTTACAAGGGACACCGTACAAATAGTGGCACCAAATCTTCAAGGCATGAACAATAGTTGCTAAATCAAGGTCATGGATAGGATAGTTCTTCTCATGGACCTTCAGTTGTCTAGACGCGTAGGCAATCACCCTACCACCTTGAATCAACATCGCGCCGAGGCCAATACGCAACGCATCGCAGTAGAAAGTATAAGACCCCGAACCCGTAGGCAACACCAACACTAGGGCTGTAGTCAAAGAAGTCATGAGCTTTTGAAAGATCTCATCACACTCCTTGGTCCACCTGAACGGAGTACCATTTTTAGTCAATCTGGTCATAGGTGCAGCAATAGGTAAGCCCTCTACGAATCGGCGATAATACCCTGCCAAACCAAGAAAACTCTGAATCTCAGTAGCTGAAAATAGTTTGGCCAACTCTGCACTGCTTCAATTTTCTTCGGATCTATCTGGATACTCCTAATCGAGACAACATGACCCAAAAATACCATTGAATCAAGCAAGAATTCACATTTTAAAATTTTTGCATACCATTTCTTTTCTCTCAAGGTCTGGAGCACGATTCTCAGGTTCTGCTCATGATCCCCTCGGCTCCAGGAGTACAACAAAATGTCTTTAATAAACACAATAATGAATGAGACAAGATAGGGCTGGAATATTTTATTCATCAAGTGAATGAATGTTGCTGGGATGTTGGTCAGCCCAAAAGACATCACAAGGAACTCGAAATGACCATACCGAGTCCTAAAGGCAGTCTTCCGAATATCTGGCTCCCGAATCTTCAACTGATGAACCTACACCGGAAATCAGTCTTCGAGAATACTCTATCATCCTGTAGCTGATCAAATAGGTCATTAATGCGTGGCAATGTATACCTATTATTCATTGTAAACTTGTTAAGTTATCGATAATCAATACACATATGCATAGAACCATCCTTCTTCTTTACAAACAAGACCGGAGCACCCCAAGGTTATACACTGGTGTCACAACCCGATTTCCCCTCCGAAGGCATCGTGGCGGCACCTAGTCTCTACGACTAGGTAAGCCTAATTGTGGATACACATATTAAATAAAAGTAATAGAACTAAAGACGAAAAAATGAGGCTACAATGAAACATTGTCACTTGGCACATACAAAAATACAACTTTTTCCAAAACCCGGAATATCACTTTAGTCACAAGCTCTGTCTCAAAATAGCTCTATACAACGAGAGAGAATTTACAAGAAAAAGAAATCTATCTAAATATGGAGTGGAAGCTGACTCGAAGGACTCTGCGGACACGACAGAATTACCTTTCGGTCTCCTAAAAGCTGCTGCTCGAACCCCTAGCCACGAAACAAAGTGCTGGTACCTGGATCTGCTCACAAAAAACATGTGCAGGAAAGGGCATGAGTACACCACAAATTGGTACCCAGTACGTGCCAAGCCTAACCCCGGTCAAGTAGTGACGAGGCCAGGTTAAGACTCTACTGGATTTTTATAGTAAAAAGAGTTTAACAATCTGAACAAAGAGATATAATAAGCTGAGGCAAATCAGTAGAAACAATGAGCTAAAATATAACCACAGGGAGCCCTTGGCTCAGCACAACATATATCACAGTAACAAGTATGCAATGTAGTACAAGGGAAAGCTCCCGGAATCTCATCTGTAGTCCCAAATTAAATATGCAATGCAGTACAAAGGCAAAGCTCCCGGAATATCGTCCGTAGTCCCAATTTAAATATGCTATGCAGTACAGGAGGAAAGATCCCGGAGACTCATCCGTAGTCCCAATTTATATATGCAATGCAGTACACGAGAAAGCTCCTGGAATCTCGTTCGCAGTCCCAATTTAAATATGCAATGCAGTGCAAATACATGATACAATTTTTATTTAAAACAGTTCAGGAAAAATCACAGGCATAAATATGGATAAAACTACGTAAACATGGTACATGTAGTAATAACTAGGAAAAATTGAAGTAGAAAGGTAGGCATGCTACTTCCTAATCTACACTACATAGTCGATACATGAATCAGTGAAATAGGAGTGAAATGATTTAAGTCATGGAGGGAAAAATGGAGTTTTAGCAACAATGGCCCATGTACGTACTCGTCAACTCACGCACACGGCGCCCAATCAACATAAAATAGTATATAAAAAAATAGCCTTGGGGAAGTCCCCAACATAGAGTTAGGAAAGCCACTTACCTCGACTGCGCTACTCAATTCAAAACCACGCTCTTGCCACGAGTATCCGACTCTGAATGGCATAAATATATTCAATTAGATTGCATAATGTAAATATCACTTTAAGGAATAAAAAAAACTAATAAGTTCGAGGCTAATACGCGAATTTAGGAAAATCGCCCAAAAAGCCCCTCGGGCCCACATTTCGGTATCGAGTGAAAGTTACATATTTAGAACACCCATTCACTCACGAACTCACTCAAACAAGAATCATCGAAAACCGATGACAAAATCCTATTAAATTCTCGGATTTTCTAATTGGGGAAACTTTTTCCAATTTGCATGATTTTTCACCTAACTCCCTTAATTGCATGCAAGAAATGACCATAGATTAATGATATACAAAGGGAATAGAGTTAGGAATTGTTACCTATGAAGCTTTTCCTCCAAACTCACTCTAAATCGCCTACACCCGAGCTCCAAATGATTTTAGAAGTATGAAATTCAAGCCCTCGAATCTGATATAACTGCCCAGCGATTTCTACACCTGCGCCCCTTGGACCGCACCTGCGGTCCCGCACATGCGAAAAATCCATCACAGGTGCGAAAACCCACTAAAAGGCCTGGGGCCGCACATGCGGTCAATTGGCCGCATCTGCGGCTCCGCACCTGCGAAAACCCAACCGCACCTGCGAGGACTGGTTTACTTGGCCAAGCCCGCACCTGCGAGCCCCTTGTCTGCACCTGCGTGTCTGCACCTGCAGAAAGTCCATCGTTGGTGCGATACACAAGAACCAACAATGGTTCAGCTGTTCTTCCAAGTTCTAAAATCACCAGTTGAGCATCTGAAACATCCCCGAGACCCCCGGGACCTCAACCAAACTTACCAACCAGTCCTAATACTTTAACCAAACTTAGTCGAGCCTCCAAAACACATCACATAACACTAAATTCACCAATTATACATGGATTCAAGCCTAAGAACTTATGAAATTTCCAAAATCTACAACTGATGTCGAAATACATCAAAACTAGTTTGAATAACCTCTAATTTTAAACACAGGTCACAAATGATATAACGAACCTACACCCAGTATCGTAATTCCATTCCGAGCCTGGTATCAAAATTTCACCTATCGACCGAAATCGCCGAAATCCTAACTTTCGCCAATTCAAGCCTAAATCTACTACAGACCTCGAAAGCACATTTCGGACATGCTCCTAACACCAAAATCACCCAACGGAGCTAACAGAGTCGACGGAATCCCATTCTAGACCCGTTTTCCTGCAGTTCCAACTACGGTCCGATTTCTAGAGCTTAACCTCACATATACGGGTTGTGTGTCCAAAATCTCTCCGAACTTCACCACTCAACATTCCAACAAGTCCCAAAATTAGAAATAGACATGGCGGAAGCAGTTATTAAGGGATCGGGGTGCTAACTCTCAAAACGACCTACCGGGTCATTACATTCTCCCCCTCTTAAGAAAATCGTTCATCCTCGAACGAGTATAGACACATACCTGAAGTTGTGAAACGATGAGGATACTGACTGCGCATATACTGCTTGGTCTCCCAAGTCTCCTCCTCGACTTGCTAACCCCTCCACTGAACCTTTACTGGCACAATATCCTTTGACCTGAGCTTTCTGACCTGTCTATCCAATATAGCTACTGGCTCCTCAACATATGATAATTCCTTGTCAAATTGGACTGAACTAAAATCCAAAACATGAGTCGGGTCACCGTGATACTTTTGGAGCATGGAGACGTGGAATACCGGATGAAATCCTGCTAGGTTGGGAGGTAGGGCTAGCTCATAAACAAGCTCCCCAACACATCGCAACACCTCAAAAGGGCCAATAAATCTCAGAATCAGCTTACCCTTCTTCCCAAACCTCATGATGCCCTTCATAGGCGATACCCAAAGCAAAACCCGATCACCAGCCATAAACGCCAAATCACGAACCTTCTAATCTGCATAACTCTTCTTCCTGGACTGAGTTGCGCGAAGTCTCTCCTGAATCACCTTGTCCAGGGTGTCCTGGACCAAATCTGTACCCAACAATCAGGCCTCGCCCGGCTCAAACCATCCCATTGGGGACCAACACCGACTACCATACAAAGCCTCATACGGAACCATCTGAATGCTGGACTGGTAGCTGTTATTATAAGAAAACTCTGCAAGTGGCAAGTATCGGTCCTATGACCTCCGAAATCCATCACACAGGCACGGAGCATATCTTCAAGAATATGAATCGTGCGCTCCGATTGCCCGTCCGTCTGAGAGTGAAAGGTTGTACTCAACTTTCCCCTAGTGCCTAGATCCTGCTGAACGGCTCTGCAGAACCGTGAAGTGAATTGTGTACCTCTGTCTGAAATGATAGATACTGGAATACCGTGGAGGCGAACAATCTCCCTAATGTAAATCTCCGCCAACCTCTCGGAAGAGTATGTAGTCAACACCCGAATGAAATGGGCTGACTTAGTCAGCCGATCCACAATCACCCAAATAGCATCGAACTTCTTCAATGTCCGAGGAAGTCCAACCATGAAGTCCATGGTGATCCGCTCCCACTTCCACTCTAGAAGCTCAATCTGCTGAAGTAACCCTCCCGGTCTCTGATGCTCATATTTGACTTGCTGACTGTTGAGACACTTGGGCACAAACTCCATTATATCCTTCTTAATCCTTCTCCACCAATAATGTTGTCTCAGATCCGGGTACATCTTCGCGGTACCGGGATGAATGGAATACCTCGAGCTATGGGCCTCCTCAAGAATTAACTCCCGAAGCCCATCCACATTGGGCAACAGATCCGACCCTACATCCTCATCACACCGTCATCTCCTATTGTCACATCCCTGGCGTCACCTCGCCGAACCCTATCCTGAAGAACCAGAAGGTGGGGATCATCATACAGGCGCTCCCGAATGCTGTCATAAAGAGAAGACCGAGCTACCACATAAGCTAAACCCCGACAAGGCTTCGAAAGATTCAACCTCACAAACCGACTGGCTAAGGACTGAATATCTAAGGCTAAGGGCCTCTAAACTGCCGGAAGATATGCCAAACTCCCCAAACTCTGCGCCCGGCGACTCAAGGAGTCGACCACCACATTGGCCTTCCCCGGGTGGTATAATATAGTGATGTCATTGTCCTTTAGCAACTCCAACCATCTCTGCTGGCACAAATTGAGGTCCTTCTGCTTGAATATATGCTGCGAACTCCGCTGATCAGTGAAAATCTCACAGGGAACACCGGATAAATAATGACGCCATATCTTCAGGGCGTGAACAATCGTTGCCAACTCGAGATCATGAACTGGATAGTTCTTCTTATACACCTTCAATTGTCTGGACGCGTAGGCAATCACCCTACCGTCCGACATCAAAAGCGCCCCGAGGCCAATCCTCGAAGCATCACAATAGACGGTATAGGACCCTGAACCTGAAGGCAATACCAACACTAAAGCTAAAGTCAGGGCTGTCTTGAGCTTCAGAAAGCTCTCCTCACACTCCTCAGTCCACCTGAATGGAGCACCCTTTTGAGTCAACCTGGTCATCGGTGCTGAAATGGATGAAAAACCCTCCACAAAACGGCAATAGTACCCAGCCAAACCAAGGAAACTGCGGATATCCATAGCTGATGAGGGTCTAGGCCAACTCTGCACCGCCTCCACCTTCTTAGGATCTACTTTGATCCCATCCCAAGAAATTATGTGGCCCAAGAATGCCACTGAATCAAGCCATAACTCACATTTAGAGAATTTGGCATACAATCTCTTCTCCCTCAAAGTCTGAAGCACAGTCCTCAAATGATGCTTATGGTCTTCCCGTGATTGGAAATACATCAAGATATCGTCAATAAACACAATGACAAAGTAATCAAGATAAGGCCGAGACAGGCTGTGCATCAAATGCATAAATTTTGCGGGGTCATTGGTCAGCCCAAATGACATAACAAGAAACTCATAGTGGCCATATCTGGTCTTGAAGGAAGTCTTCGGGATATCTGGCTCCCGAATCTTCAACTGATGATAGCCAGAATGCAAGTCAATCTTGGAGAATACCCTAGAACCCTTTAGCTGGTCGAATAAATCATCAATGCGAGACAAAGGATACATGTTCTTCAAAGTGACTTTGTTCAACTGCCGATAATCAATACACATACGCATAGAACCATCCCTTTTCTTCATAAATAATACTGGAGCACCCCAAGGTGATACACTGGGTCTGATGAAACCCTTATCAAGCAACTCTTGTAACTGCTCCTTCAACTCAGGAGGAGCCATACAGTAGGGAGGGATAGAAATGGGTTGAGTGCCCAACAAGAAATCAATGCCAAAATCAATATCTCTATCGAGCAGCATACCCGGAAGATCAGTTGGGAATATATCAAGAAAGTCTCTCACTATTGGAACTGAATCAACTAGAGGTGCATCAATGGTGACATCTCTCACATAGTCCAAGTACGCATCACACCCTTCTCAACCATCCGCTGAGCCTTAAGGAATGAAATGACCATGCGGGGAGTATACTCTAAGCTACCTCTCCATTCAAATCTCAGCAAGCCTGGCATAGCCAGCGTCACGGTCTTAGCATGACTATCACGAATAACATAATGGGGCGACAACCAGTCCATGCCCAAGATAACATCAAAATCTACCATGTTGAGTAAGAATAAATCAACCCTGGTCTCAAAACCATTAAGAGAAATCAAACACGACCGATATATGCAGTCCACAACCAGAGAGTCTCCCATATGAGTAGATACATAAACAGGGGAACTCAAAGAATCCCGAGATATCCCCAAATGTGGAGCAAAATAAGAGGTCACATATGAGTACGTAGAGCCTGGATCAAATAATATTGATGCATCCCTATGGCAGACAGGGACAATACTTGTGATGACTAAGTCTGAAGCAACAACCTCGGAACGGGCTGGAAGAGAATAGTATGTGGCCTTGCCTCCCCCTCTAGGGTGACCTCTACTTCCCCGACCCACACCTCGTGCTGTTTGAGGAGGTGGAGTGGCAGCTGGGGCTGGAAGAATAGCCGAAGGACCCGACGGAGCATGTGGAGGCTAATAAGACTGTGGAGGTGCACCCTTCCTGGACCTGGGGAAATCTCTAATCAAGTGATGAGTGTCACTACACTCAAAACAACCCCTCGAAGGATGATGCGGCTGAGGCTGAATAGGAGCTGGCCTGCTGGGCTGGACGGAAATAGCACCTCCAACTGGAGGCATAATGGATACTGGCGGTGCATAATAGAACTCCTGAGGTCTAGGAGGAGCCGGAATACCACTGGTTGCTGGAAGGACTGAATGAACAGGGCGACCCATAAAGCCCTTACCGTGACGTGTTGTTGGTGCACGAGCTCCTGAAAAATGGCCAGTCTCTCGAGACCTCTTGGCCTCCCTCTCCTATTTGTCCCAGGAGAACATGCCCTCTACTCTCCTGGAAATACTCACTGCCTACTGGTAAGTGATATCCATCTCCAACTATTTGTCCATACTGGTCTGAATACTAGGATGGAGTCCGTCAATGAAGCGGCGAACCCTCTCTCTGACTGTGGCAACCAAGGCTGGTGCATGCCGAGCTAACTCACTGAAACGGACTGCATACTCCGACAAAATCATAGTACCCTGGCGCATCTTCTCAAACTCCGCGTGCCAAGAATCCATAAGGGCTCTGAGGGACATACTCTCGCAAAACATCTCTAAGAACTGAGTCCAAGTGAGTGAGGCTGCCTCGTCCGGAATACTCAACTGATAGGCCCATCAGCGCTGATATGCCACTCCCCTCAGCTAGAAAGCGGTGAAAGAAGACCCACTGGTCTCCACAATGCCCAAAGTGCGGAGAATACGATGACACTCCTCAAGAAATCCCAGAGCGTCATCTGAAGCTAGTTCACTGAAAGTAGGTGGGTGGTACTTCTTGTACCTCTCGATTCTGAGCTGCTCGGCCTCAGAAGTCGCTGCCCTAGAATCATGCTGAACTGGAGCCGCTGGGGGCATAGAAATATACTACGGGGATTGATCAACCTGGCCCCTCTGATCAGGAGTATGGCCTGCGGGAGTCTGTGTCCCTCCCCCGGCCTTAGATGTAGCGGGAGCTATCAAAAATAGACCAGCCTGTGCTAGAGTGCTGAACATGCTCATGAACTGAGCGAAGGTCTCCTGCAAGGTTGGAGCAGCAATAGGGACCTCCTTCGCCGGCTCTTCAGCTAGGGCCATCATAGGCTCCTCTGCCACTACTCTCGTCGGTGCTCGGGCTGCACCGCGTGGTCGTCTTCTTCCCCGACCAAGGCCTCTGGCGGCTCTAACAGGGGGCTCGGCTTCTTGGTCGTCGGTCCTCCCAGTACGGTTCCTCACCATTTGTGGGAAAGAATAGAATAAAATTTTAGAATTTTTTTATGTCAATAACTCACACAAAAAGGAAATCAAAGAAATATGATTGTTCCTAAGAGTTACATAGCCTCCCGAAGATAGATACGGACGTCTCCGCACTGATCCGTCAGACTCAATAAACCGACTTGTTGACTCATATGAACCTAGACACTCTGATACCAACTTGTCACGACCCGGTTTCCCCTCCGAAGGCATCGTGACGGCACCTAGTCTCTACAACTAGGTAAGCCTAATTGCGGAAACACATAATAAATAAAATCAAGAGAAATAAAAACGAAATAAGTGAGTCTACAATGAAACATATCCACTTGGCGCATAACAAAATACAAATTTTTCCAAAACCTGGAATATCACTTTAGTCACAAGCTCTGTCTCAAAATAGCTCTATACAACGAGAGGGAATTTACATGAAAAAGAAATCTATCTAAATCTGGAGTGGAAGGTGACTCGAAGGACTCTACGGACGCGGAAAAATTACCTTTCGATCTCCTAAAAGCTGCTGCTCAGACCCCTAGCCACGAAACTGAGCGCTAGTACCTAGATCTGCACACAAAAAACATGTGCAGGAAAGGGCATGAATACACCACAAACTGGTACCAAGTAAATGCCAAGCCTAACCTCAGTCAAGTAGTGACGAGGTCAGGTTAAGGCTCTACTGGATTTTTAAAGTAAAAACAGTTTAAAAATATGAACATAGAGATATAATAAGCTGAGGCAAATCAATAGAAACAATGAGCTAAAATGAAATAACAACAGGGAGCCCTTGGCTGAGCACATCATATATCACACTAACAAGTATGCAATGCAGTACATGGGTAAAGCTCTCGGAATCTCGTCCGTAGGCCCAATTCAAATATGCAATGCAGTACAGGAGGAAAGCTCTCGAAATCTCATCCGTAGTCCTAATTTAAATATGCTATGCAGTACAGGGGGAAAGCTCTCGAAATATCGTCTGTAGTCCCAATTTAAATATGCAATGCATTATAGGGGGAGAGCTCCCGGAATCTCGTCTGCAGTCCCAATTCAAATAAGCAATACAGTGCAAATACATGATACAATTTTTATTTAAAACAGTTCGGGAAAAATCACAGGCATAAACATGGATAAAACTACCTAAACATGGTACATGTAGTAATAACTAGGAAATATTCAGGTAAGAAAGGTAGGCATGCTATATCCTAATCTAAACTACATAGCCGATACATCAATCAGTGAAATGTGAGTGAATTGATTTACGTCACGGAGGAAAAAAGGAGTTTTAGCAACAATGGCCCGTGTATGTAATCATCATCTCACGCACACAGCGCCCAATCAACATAAAATAGTATATAAAAAATAGCCTAGGGGAAGTCCCCAACATAGAGTAAGGCAAGCCACTTACCTAGACTGCGCTACTCAACTAAAAACCATGCTCTTGCCACGAGTATTTGACTTCGAATGGCCCAAATCTATTCAATTTGATTACCTAATGTAAATATCATTTTAAGGAATCAAAATAGCTAATAAGTTTGAGGCTAATACGCGAATTTAGGAAAATCGCCCAAAAAGTCCCCTGGGCCCACGCCTCGGAATCGAGTGAAAGTTACAAATTTAGAACACCTATTCACTCACGAACTCACTCAAATAAGAATCATCGAAAATCGACGAATAAATCCTATTAAATTATCAGATTTTCTAATAAGGAAACTGCTTCCCATTTGCATGATTTTCACCTAAATCCCTTAATTGCATGGAAGAAATGGCCATAGATTAATGATATACAAAGGGGATAGGGTTAGGAATTGTTACCTATAAAGTTTTTCCTCAAAACTCACTCCAAATCGCCTACACCCGAGCTCCAAATGATTTTAGAAATTGTGAAATTCAAGCCCTCGAATCTGATATAACCACCCAACGATTTCTGCACCTGCAGTCCTGCACCTGCGGAAAATCCATTGCAGGTGCGAAAACCCACTAAAAGGCCTGGGGCCGCACCTGCGGTCAATTGGCCGCATCTGCGGCTCCGCACCTGCAGAAACCCAACCGCATCTGTGAGGACTGGTTTACTTGGCCAAGACCGCACCTGCGAGCCCCTCGTTAGCACCTGCCTGTCCGCACATGTGGAACGTCCATCGCAGGTGCGAGACACCAGAACCAAACATGGTTCAGTTGTTCTTCCAAGTTCTAAGATCACCCGTTGAGCATCTGAAATATCCCCGAGGCCCCGGAACCTAAACCAAACTTACCAACCAGTCCTAATACCTTACCCAAACTTAGCCGAGCCTCCAAAACTCGTCACATAACACCAAATTCACCAATTACACATGGATTCAAGCCTAAGAACATATGAAATTTCCAAAATCTACAACCGATACTGAAACACATCAAAACTAGTTCGAATGACCTCAAATTGTACACACAGGTCACAAATGATACAACGGACCTAGAACCACTCTCGGAATTCCATTCCGAGCCCGGTATCAAAATTCCATCTATCGGCCGAACTTCTAACTTTCGCCAATTCAAGCCTAAATCTACTACAGACCTCGAAAGCACATTCCGGACAAGCTCTTAACTCTAAAATCACCTAACGGAGTTGACGGAATCCCATTTCGGACCCGTCTTCCTGAAGTTCCGTCTGATTTCTAAACTTTAAACTCACATATACGGACTATGTGTCCAAAATCTCTCCGAACTTCACCACTCAATGTTCCAACAAGTCCCAAAAGCAGAAATAGACATGGGGAAAGTAGTTATTAGGGGATAGGGACGCAAACTCTCAAAATGACCTACCGGGTCGTTACAACTGGGACGAATGAAACCCTTATCAAGCAACTCTTACAACTGTTCTTTTAACTCTTTCAACTCGGTTGGGGCCGTACGATAGGGTAGAATAGAAATTGACTGAGTTACTGGTGACAAATTAATACCAAAATTGATATCCATGTTGAGCGCCATGCCCGAAAGATCTGCCGGAAATACATTAGGAAAATCCCTCACTCGGAACTGACTCAATGTTAAGAGTATCAACAATGACATCTCTCACATATGCTAGATACGCATCACATCCCTTTCCAACCAACCGATGTGCCTTAAGGATAGACACCACCCTGCTAGGAACATAATCTAAAGTGCCTCTCCACTCTAACCGCGGCAAACCAGGCATAGCCAATGTCACCGTCTCAGCATGACAATCAAGGATAGCATGATAGGGCAACAACCAGTCCATACCCAAGATAACATCAAAATCTGCCATATTGAGCAACAATAGATCGGCTCTAGTCTCAAAACCACCAAGAACAACTAAACCCAACTGATACACACGGTCAACAACAATAGAATCTGCCCCAAGCATGGACACATAGACAAAACAACTCAAGGAATCATGGGATATACCCAAATATGGAACAAAGTAAGATGATACAAAGGAATAAGTGGAGCCTGGATTAAAGAAGACGGATGCCTCTCTATGAGAACCTGGAACAATACAAGTGATAACTTAGTCATCTTCAACAGCCTTCATCCTAGCAGGAAGAGCATAATATCTCGCCTGGACTGCCCCTCTAGGCCAACCTCTACCTCCCCGACCTACACCTCTAGCTGGATATGCAGGTGGAGTGGTAAGTGGTGCGGTAACCATGGCCTGAGAAGCCTGGGGGCCCTGAGGAATACATGGGGCCTAACTAATCTATGGAGGTGCACCCCTCTTGAGTCTGGGAAAGTCTCTCACCATGTGAAGAGTTTCATAACACTAAAAACAAGCCCTTAGAGGACGTAACTGCTGAAACTAGCTCGGGCTTGATCGGCTAGACTGACCGCTGGAAGCACCCCGGTGCAGTAGGTACACTAGACAATGGTTGTGCATAATGGGAAACCTGGAGCTTGGGAGTGGCCGAAATACCGCGGGAAGCTGGAAGTGTTGAATGAATAGGGTGGCTCACATAGCCCCTACCATGACGGGTTGCAACTAGGGCACAAACACCATTGTATGTGACAAAATCTCGAGGCCTCTTGACCTCCCTCTCCTCTCTTTCTCGGGTCCACATACCCTCTAATCTCCTAGAGATCTCCACTACTTGCTGGTATGGGATGTATATCTCTAACTCTCTGGTCATTCTGAATTTGATACCAGGGTTGAGCCCCTAGATAAATCGACAAACCCGCTCACTAACAGTAGCAACCAAGGCTGGTGCATGCCTGGACAAATCACTGAACCGAACTTCATACTTAGATACAATCATAGCACCGTGGTGCAACTACTCAAACTCTGTGCGCCATGCATCCCTAAGACTCTAGGGGACAAACTCCAGTAAGAACATATCTGAGAATTGAGCCCAAATGAGTGAAGCTGCCTCGGTTGGACTACCCAACTCAAATTCTCGCCACTATTGCTAAGCCGCTCCTTTAATCTAGAATGTATTTAAAGCAACCCCACTCGACTCCACATTACCCATAGTATGAAGGATACGGTGGAACTCCTTTAGAAAACCTTGGGCATCATTTGGCGCTAAACTGCTAAAAGTAGGAGGGTGGTACTTCTTGTACCTCTCGAGCCTGAGCTACTCCCCCTTAAAAGTTGATGCTCTAACCTCGGGCTGAACTGGGAAAATCGGCTGCACTGGTACAACCTCTGGGACGTGGTCAACCTAGACCGTTGCTCTGGAGTTTGTGTTCCTCCCGTGGCTTGAGATATGACAGGAGCAAGTGGAATCAACCCTGCCTGAGCTAAAGTTCCAAACATGCTCAAAAACTGGGCGAGAGTCTCCTGAAATGATAGGGTAGTAACAGGCATCTTAGGTGTCTGCTCTCCAACTGGAACTACTGGTGGCTCCTCTATAGCAGCTTTTTCAGGTTCCCTGGTTGTACCATGTGGAAATCCTCAACCTCTGCCTCTGACCCGGCCCCGCCCCCGGCCTCTCGTGGCTCTAGCATGGGCACGAGTGTCTTATCATCAGATCCAGTTGTGCGTTTCCTCAACATCTGTGAGAGAATAGAAAGTCAAAGGTTCAGAATTCTGAATTCAACAAATTCGCACGATGAGGAATCAAAGAAGTGAATCTTTTCTTATTAGTTCCATAGCCTCCTGAAGATAAGTACAGACGTCTCCGTACCGATCTGCGAGACTCTACTTAACTTACTTGTGACTCATAACACCTATGAACCTAGAGCTCTGATACCAACTTGACACGATCCCAAATTTCCCTCCGTAGGATGTCGTGACGGCACCTAGTCTCTAAGACTAGCTAAGCCTAATAACATGTGGAATACAACTTAAATAACAATTAATGTCTTAAAATCAAACAACTAGTATATACATAATTTCCCAAAACCCGACGAAATACAAGTCACAAGCTCTATGAAGTGATACTGATGTAAGAGAAGGATATTTTAGGATGACCATGGAAACGGACTGCATCAGGTATGTATAAAAGTGTCACCAATGCCAAGTACATGCGTATATGATACGAGTGCCACCCAATGAACTCAATGCAACAAGTGCACCTTGGCCTTTCTCCGCTTGGGGGATGGATGTCATTGGTCCAATCAAACCCTCCGCTTTAAATGGCACATGTTCATTCTAGTGGCCATAGACTATTTCAAGAAATGGGTTGAAGTTGCATCTTACAAGGTTGTCACTAAGAAGGTCGTCGCAGATTTCGTGAGGGAACGTATTGTTTGTTGATTCGGGGTACCGTAATCAATCATCACCGACAACGCCACCAACCTCAATAGTGATTTAATGAGATCCATGTGTGAAACCTTCCAGATTAAGCATAATAATTCCACGACATACAAGCCGAAAATGAATAGAGTTGTGGAAGCCGCCAACTAGAACATCAAGAAGATATTGAGGAAGATGGTAGATAATCAAAAAAAATTGCACAAGAAGTTACCATTTTCTCTACTTGAATATCGTACCACAGTTCGCACATCAATCGGGGCAACTCCTTATTTGCTGGTCTATGGCCCTGAAGTTGTTATTCTCGTTGAAGTAGAAATTACTTCTTTGAGAATCATACAAGAGCCTTAACTCAGTGATGCAGAGTCCATACGAAGTCACTATGAACAACTGGCTCTCATTGATGGGAAAAGTATGAACACGGTATGTCATGGTCAACTCTACCAGAACAGAATATCCAGAGCTTTCAACAAAAGGGTCAGGCCTAGACAATTCACACCGGGGGGACTGTTGCTGAAACGGATCTTCCCGCATCAAGATGAAGCCAAAGGGAAATTTTCACCCAATTGGAAAGGACCCTACATGGTTCATAGAGTACTAACAGGAAGAGCTCGCATACTTGCAAAAATGGACGGAGAAGTTTGGCCAAACCCTATCAACTCAGATGCAGTCAAAGATACTATGTTTAGATTCTTTACAGTTCTTCATCTTATGTAACTGAACTACGCTTGATATGATTCCTGTTAAAGAGGGGATACGTTGGCATCCTTGTGGGTTCGGTCATATCTCAATAAGATCTTCATTTTTCAATGGTCAAAATTAGGGTAGAATTTTGAGGAAGCAAGTCCAACCAACTTTGTCATATGTAGAACAGTCAGAAAATTATTTTTAAACTGGGGCAGAATTTTGCGGAGGACCCTCAAAATTCTAAAGCAAAGAAGTCGCAATGTCTCTAAAATATGTCACAGTCATGGGTTCGTCACTTACTTGATATTGCATACTACTATATCTTTTAAAAACTAACTACATTCATCAAATGCACACATATTTTCTCGAAAACTTTATTTTTATAAACCGCCAGATGTTACCCAAGATAACTCAAAACAGGATCTCAAGATAGGAGTACAGGCAAAGCAGAAGACAAAAGAGTGAATCAACCTTCCCCGCAAAATTCACAAATTTTCTTTGGATGCAGGCACAATGAACATAACAGGAATATTCGCAAATATGTACACCCATCAAAATCACTATCTTCGTAACGACAAAGTTGCCAAACGCAAAAACATCTTCAACTAAGAAATACTCTGCTTTCTCACTATCACTCATTATTTTCTTGCATGAGGCTAAGCATTGCCTCCCTAATTGCAAAAGTCTAAGCATTGCCTTTCATTGCATGAGACTAAGCATTGTCTCCTAATTGCATGAGACTGCATTGTCTCCTCTTTTGCATGAGGCTAAGCATTTCCTCCCTAATTGCATAAGGCTAAGTATTGCCTTTCGTTTCATGAGACTAAGCATTATATCCTAATTGCATGAGAGTAAGAATTGTCTCCTCTTTTGCATAAGGTTAAGCATTGCCTCCTAATTGCATAAGGCTAAGAATTGCCTTTCATTGCATGAGACTAAGCACTGTCTCCTAATTGCATGAGGCTAAGCAATGTCTCCTCTTTTGCATGATGTTAAGCATTGGCTCCCTAATTGCATAAGGCTAAGAATTTCCTTTCGTTGCATGAGACTAAGCACTGTCTCCTAATTGCATGAGACTAAGCATTGTCTTCTCTTTAGCATGAGGCTAAACATTGCCTCCCTAATTGCATAAGACTAAGCTCGACCTTTCTTTGCATCGAGACTAAGCATCGTCTACTCTTCTTGCATGAGGCTAAGCATTGCCTCCTCAATTGTCTAAGGTTAAGAATTTCCTTGTCCTCGCATAATATCCAAATGATATCTTTATTATGTTATTTAAAACCCAGCACTATTTTCTATTCGCCCGGGGCTAAGCACTTCCCCAATCTTACACAAGACTAAGCTATGTCTTGTTTTACTTCGCATATGACCGGGCATCATATCTTTGCATCTCATGGGCTGAAACATGGCCATTTTGTCCAAAGGCGTCATAGTCTGAAGGCATCATCCTCATAGTCGCGACACCATGCCATGGCCTGAGGATCTCTCAATATTGCACATCATTATTCAAAGGTGTCATGGTTCATAGGCACCATTCTCATGGCCCGAGGACAACATTTCATAGCCTGTGAATCCCTTATCACATGATTCATGGCCCGGACGTCATGATCTGAGGACATCATCTGCACCGTCCAAATACAACTTTCATGGTCCAAAGGGAATTTGCATCATGTTTAAATTCTCATAATAATCTGTATATACTTGCAGGCATTGTGTTTTAAGTTTGCAGGTAATCTAGGAAGTAACCGTTCTCCTAACAGGAGCAATCTTCGCTCCAGTTTCCGTTCAACGTTCACATCCTGCAATTATTTCAAACGCAGCCAACCACCATCAGTTACCCACTTTCACTTGATAACCGTTCAAATGCTCATTTTGAAATACATCCATAACTTTTCAAATTCACACTCATGATTTCGCGCAAATTCATCTGATATTGTCCTGCCCAAAAGAACCCTTTCCGAAACATACGACCATTCCTATAACAACTCCATCGGTTCAGTTCATCGATGAATCTAGAACTACACACGGCCTGATTCCCGTAACTCTAGGGATATTTAGGCAACTCAGGATCTAGGGTTCGGCCTCCATTTTTCAAATCACCCCATTTGGTCAAAATTGGTCATCATTTCTTTACCCGACAACTCTTTCATCATTCCCGGGTAAAGAGGGGCAGCTATTGATACCCAATTTTGCCCTCATATTTTTTAAAATACATATATGCTTTAAAAATAGCATATTTGCATCATGATTTAGTTTACAAAACTATACAAGCATTTTCTATAATTTTCCATAATTTTTAGAGCTTTATATTAATTTTCTAATATTTAAATTATATAAATATCTAGTAATTATAATTTAAATTATTTTTTGACCTAAAATTATTATTTTCATCCATAATACATGCTTCAAATATTTTTATTCTATTTTTGTAATTACATTAGCATTTTTAAGCTATTTATCTAATTTTGAAATAATGGCCTATATTCTACAAATAATTACGTTTATTATATTATTTATAACAAAGTATCATTTTTATATTTTAATAATGTTGATTTATTATTTTAAAATATTTTTACAGCATAAATATTATTTTACCATTTATTAGAAGTTTTAGTAATTTATTTTTTTATTAATTTTCAAGGGTTTCAAGAGCTAGCCCAAAATAGGCTGATTTTCGGACCAAACTCAGCCTAACACCCCAATTTCCCCAATCCCAACACCAGCAACCCTATACCCGTCCATTAACCCGACCCAACTCTTTAAAAATCCTGGTTGTTGATCTCTAAGATCAACGACCAACAATAAATCCCCCATTTTTATTATCTAACCCCCAAAAACCCTAACCCCATTTCCCTTTACCCACCACCTCAGAATCCTCTCCACTCTCTCCTCTCAAATCCTAGCCACCCCTCAGTCTCAACCGAATCCGTCTCAATCATGGATTACTTCCATGATTTTCTTACACTTCACGTGTTACCTCAGTATTATTTGCAAGACTATGGTGTTAGTCCCCAAATCGGATTCCACCACCTTCAACTTTTCAGATTTAGACGATATTTTGTCTATATGTATTCACTATCAGGCTATATGGTCCGATTCAGTGAGATTTTCGACCATTTGTGCTTTCCTTTTGAACTAGGGTTTGATATTTTCCCTTATTCTTTACTGATTATTGATTGATACTCTTCATTTTCCGTTTTTGACTAATATTTTCCTTATTTCTGTTTAACCCACCATGTTTCCCCATTTTTTGCTTTATTTTCCCTAAGACTGAATCTAATTGATTTTCGTATGATATTCTCCTTATCCTCTGCTCAATCAATTGTATTTCCTTATTTTAAGTGTTATTTGCATGTTATTTTTCCTTATTCTCTGTTAATTTACTGAACTCCCTTATTTTATGTACTATTTGCTCTAAAAATCAATTCGAATTGATTTTTATATATGTTTCCTTATTTTGTGTTTAATTTTTACCGTGTTTCCTATTTTATGTATGAAATATGCTACTATATAAACCCCTCTCATGAAACACCTTAGAGAGAGATTTTTTTTAATCCTAATCCTGCTACTGTTTCACTACTCTCACACACTCACTCACTGTTACACTCGAACACTCTCTAAAATTATTGAACAACCTCTCCAGTGTAAGCACTGCTCGCAGCCCATTCTCGAGGATCTTGTATGAGCATGATTCAACTATGATAATGCTCAATTTCTATGTCATTCTTTGTTAATTGAACACATAGTAATAACCTACTGTTTTTGTTATGTTTCTCTATGACTTGCACTCTGTGATCTTTGTCTCTTGAGATGGGTTCTGTACCCTGTAGCATCTTAACTTGTTTAATTTTGAACATCAATAGCAGTCCACTTCAACATGAGCATGACTATTGTGGTTGTATGTTGTTAAGTTGCCAATTTCTGCATATTGTGTTTAGATACTACCCTAACTCTATGAAAACCCCCATTTTACTTGAATTAACCCTTTGGTACTAAGCCCTGTATATATTTGAATGCTCTGAAATGCTGCCCTAAAGTTTTTTCTAAACCTGTTTCGTACTATCCTGGTTTTCTAAAACACAAACACTCTATTTTCTATTGAGGAGGATTTTACTCCTATGCTAACATGTTTTCCAGTATGCCTTGGTTCATTTGGTATTCTCTCCTTTCTGTGATTATCAATATGTGTATCCCTCCATCATGTCTAACTATTGATTAATATGGCATTAGGTTAGACTTAACTTAATTTAGACCCTTAGATGTCAACTAGTGCAACCAATGTATGTTCGCAAACCTGTTTCTTCTCCTAATTCCTATGATGGTTGTTTATGTGGTACCTTGGCTATGTGAACCTAGATTAATTTACTGATCTACTTGACCAGCTGTGTTATATGCTCATTCTGGGAAATTTTGTCCATTCGCCTTACTTGTTATTCTGAATATTTCTGAATTCCTATTCTTAGCTGGCTGAAAGCCAAGGCTATTTAGGTTCTATCGTTGGCCTTCCTAGTGTGAGCACTGCTCGGGGTCCAATTGAGGCCCTTGTGAACTCTCACACACTAGGGCTTGGATGTAGTCATTCCTTTAACTTCCAAAACTATCCCTAATACTCTACTTCCCTATCATGTATTATGTTTTATATTGGTCATTCTAAGTGGTGCAACACTTGGTGATGTGTCTCATTGAATGGGATCTGGACTTCCCTATGGGCCTGTGGTTGTGTGGTTCTTTGTTGAAGGCCTAAGTATGCAAAGTATTGAAGGCCTAGTAAGGATGGATATTTAGTTGTTTTATTTGGCCTGCAATAGGCCTATCCAATGTCATGTAATAGTACTACTTTACTTATTAATTTGGGTCTGTAATAATATCTTTGTATAAAGGATTGAGGTGTTAGTAAAAGGGGATGGGGTAGGTTTTAACATTAATATGCGATGGGTAGGTAACATGCCTATAGGATTGAATTATGCACTTGCTTTATGTTGTTCATTATCTATGCACAATGTAGAAATCCTGCCATTGGGAAAAGTACACACACTTGCACTACTTGATTATTAGCAAAGCATTAGCTCAAATGCCTCAATATTTTTGTTGCTATATGTTGTTAGAAAACATGCCTATAAGAAGTAAATATTGTTGAAGCTTCCCGTTAATTTGCATTACTGCAGCATATCCACTAGAGATCATGCCTATAGGATTCTAATCATGTCATTTGTCATTGCATCTCATTATTCACCTAGAAAACCTGCCTATAAGTTTTAACAATAGAATCAGGTTCCCAAGCGTTAAACGTTAGAAATCCTGCCTATAGGATGTCACTGTTTCCTTATAACTGGTAATGACGCCCCTTTTAACATCGTTCATCGCTCACTTAGGCCGTTATCAAAAGCATAAGTGATTCTTGGTTTTCACTCCCTCTATTACATAAATAACCTAGGCGTAACATCTATAAGATCAATAATTAAGGATCTGCCATCTCTGTGTGCAACAACTTATGCAATCTTGTCTACGAATCTCTCTAGTTCCTAAAACTACTTACATGCCTTGATGCCTATCACATAGCAATCATGCCTATACGGATTTAAGTTTCTTAATCTTGAACTGCCTAACATGAAAATCTGTTTCGTGGGCATTTACTGTTGAATTGTGAGGCTAACTTGAGCCTTTAATTGCCCGTATATGAAATCCAATGTGTTTTGTATGTCACCTAGTTTTGACATTTTCTGAGCAACCTAAGTAAGGTCTAGAACCACCCAAAATAGAGGTCCAACGCCTCTTTGACCATAGGTATGAGACGGGTAGTGCATGCATAAGGCACGACTTATAATTGAACTAGTGCGCTTTAGGTACAACTTAAAGATAGTAATCGGGTAGCAGGAGATAATAGTTTGTGCCAGCTGAATAATAAGAGTAGCACCCCATCTCGAGGGAGTTTCGAAATATTATTTATGTTGCACGGAGTGATCCTTAAGGCTAAAAAACTTAGGACCCCTATCTTATTTCCTTTTTATTTTGAAACAAGTATTTGTACTTATTTAATCAAAGTCTTTTGTAATAATAAAATTTCTCTAACTTCTTGCTCTCTATATCTTCGTTTTTTCGACTAATTCATATAATTCAAGTTCGGCCGGGACCGATGTCGCGCCCCCTTTTTCTCGCAAAATCGGATTTCTATATTTCTGGGACAACTCCTTATTTTTGGGATTGGGTAAGGGATTGGAAGAGTCGCCACCTAATGGATTAAGGTGCGTTAGGGAATCTAGAGCAATTAACTCATAAACTAGTTTGCATCACTATAGATCGGGTAAGGACTCAAATTACCTCGAGGGGAAGGAGTTAGGCACCCTTAGAGGTCCACAACGGTGGATCCAGGTCGAACTTAAATTAAGCGAATTAGTCTAAAAGGGGAGGAAAACAGTTTGAACAATACAAGTTACTTTAAACAGGATTAAAGGGGGTCCTAGGTTTTTTAGCCTATAGGATCATTCCATGCAATACTTTGTAACTTCCCCAAGTTGGGGTGTTACTCATAGCATTAGTGCATGGTCTATCATCTCCTTACTACCCAATTACTATCTTTTAGTTGTTACCTAAGCGTTCTAATAGCTTCTAGCTCGTTCCTTATGCGTGCACTACCCGTCCCTTACCTATGGCCCTGGAGGTGTTAGGACCTCTATTTCGGATGGTTCTAGACCAATATATGTTACTTAAAAATGAGAAATCTAGGCGTCAAAAAAAAAGACAAATAGGACTTCCAAATAAACCAATAAGGGCTCACATTGACCTCGACATGTAAACAACAAAAGCACGCAATTGAATCAGCAAACTTAGTTAATTTTAAGATCCCATAGGCAGGATATCTATATGAGCAGAAACAAAATATAAGGACAGTTTTATTAAGGTGAGCATTGTGACCTATTTTTTTGCCTACTAATTTTATTTAGCGCGAATATGGGCATTCCAAGCAAGTAATATGTCACAATTTTAAGCCCAGAATCATTAATGAGTCCTACAAATTTCCTAAGCGATGGCCAGAATTGGTTGAATTCAGAATTGATTAACAGAATCCTATAGACATGATTTCTACGAGTTTACAAATTACAGACCTATAAACATGGTTTCTAAGTGTAATACTGATTTTAACTCATTAAGACAAGTTTTTATTTCCTATAGGCATGCTTTCTAACTGCAGATTTGATTTAAACCTTATAGGCATGATTTCTAAATTTGAAATTGATTTTGGTCCTATAGGCATGATATCTATTGATTTAAACCCTTTAGGCGTGATTTATAGGTTTGAAATTGACCTTTTTATCCTAGAGACATGATCTCTAGGTGTGAGGCTAATTGTTTATCCTATAAGCATGACATTAATTAATTGTGTATAGGCAAAAATTAAACAGATCGCCAAGAATGACAATTAACTCAAACAGCAAGGTCCTATAGGCATGGTCACTAATTCACATTTGTTGGATTGGTGGATCCTATGAGCATGATTTCAAACATGCAATGCGAATACAGAATTAACGGAAGTCCTATAAGCCGGTTCTCTAGTATGCAAGCGTAAATACAGAATCCAAATGATCAGGCAAGTCCTATAGGCAGGATTTCTAAACACAGTATAGTACTCACATAGCTCAATCAGCATAGTTAAATCCTATAGGCATGATTTCTACCCAGTACGGTAAAGAAAATAAGAAGACCCTCCAGCTTTTACTAATTAACCCCAAATCTGTTATTTCAGAAATTATTACAACCCAGAATATCAAATGAATTACATAATGGAAATAATTACCCTATAGTGAGCCTTCATAGGCCCAAATAAACCTGGGAACCAGGCCTTTCAATCATAGCCACTTTGAAGCACAGTATACAGATTCATAGCACATTAGAACCAAGTTTCCAGTGTGTCAAAGTTCCCAAGGGCCTCAGGGGACCCGGGGAAATGCTCACACTGGAACCACATTCAGAAGATAGTTCAAGAGATTGGAAAAGCAGACCCTAGTGTGTCAGAGTTCAAAGGAGTCTCAAGTGGACCCTAGGCAGTGCTCACACTGGGGTGGGTGAGAACCTAAATGGCTAGGAGTGGGGGTTTTAAAATCAGTACATAAAAGGGGGTAGGGACAAGTTTAAGAAAAACAGTTCATTTTCAGAAAAAAGTAAGTTCAGAACATAGAGTTGTAGGCAAAAAATGCCTCAAGAAAACAAATAGAATTGATGCTTAACACATAGTTCAATCAGATTGAAATTTGATCAAGATAAGTAATTATACCTGACTTATGACAATCATTGTTTAATCACAGAAACCATTAGGTAGAACAACTAAGTTAGCCAGGTACATGAACTAGACAGATAGAGCAGATAAGTTAAGCAATAAACATATTTGATTACATGCTTATAGTACCTTATAAATTTCAGAACAGGTTAATGAAACAAAATAAACCTTACATTAACTTATGAGAGTATTCATGCTATTTGAAATAACTTAAGTCTTAAGTTAACAGTATTACCAAAGGAGACCATATAGTCATATAATGTAACGACCCGGCCGGTCGTTCCGTAAGATTAGCCATGTTTCCCCTGTTTCTGCTTTATCATATGTTTTTTATCCTATTTTTATTGTATTGGGTCAGTTGGTTCGGGTTCCGGGTGGTCGTGGTGAGAATTGAGACACTTAGTCTCTTAAATTAGCTTACTAGTTAAAAAAGTCAACTGGGAGTTGACGTATTGGTAAACGACCTCAGAATGCAGATTTTATGGCTCGGATAGCTTCGTTAGGTGATTTTGGACTTAGGAGTGTGTTCGGAATGAATTTTCAATGTCCGATGTAGAATTAGGCTTGAATTGGCGAAAGTTAGTTTTTGGCGATTTCCAGTCGGCAGCGGAAAATAGGCTATCGGGGTCTGAATAGAATTACGGAAGTTGGAGCAGGTTCGTAATGTCATTTTTTATATGTGTGCAAGATTTCAGGTCAATCGGAGGTGTTTTGGTCGGTTTCGGCATCATTGGCGAAATTTAGAAGTTTCAAAGTTCATAGGCTTGAATTTGATGTAATTTTGGTATTTTTGCGTTGATTTTGGTATTTCAAAGGATCGAATAAGTTTGAAGGATGTTATGGGGTGTGTTGGTGGGATTGGTTGAGGTCCCGGGGGCATCGGGTGTATTTTGGATGCTCAAACAGGCACTTTTTGGCCTTAAGAAGCTTGCTTTTTTTCTGGTGTTTTAGGAGCAGTGATTCCTTCACTGCGATCTTGTGCATTCATCCGCGATCACGTAGAGTAAAAGAGTGGGGCAGGAATTTTTTTATATGCGATCGTGTGGTTAGGATTGTGACCGCATAGGTTGGTCAGGTAAAGCAGTGCGATCGCGTGGGTGTTGGTGCGATCGCGTAAAGGTTCTGCGGCGCGTGTGTGGGATGGAGGGTTGTTCTATGCGATCGCGTGTATTGGTATGAAATCGCGTTGAGTGGGCTGTTCTGTGCATCGCGATCGCGTGGCTAGAGTCGTGATGGCACTGAAGGGATTTTAAGTGCTAGGCAGAATGTTTTAAAGCCCATTGTTGCGAGCATTTGTCCATTTTCCTCCATTGACAAGCGGTTTGATAGATATTTGAGAGGGTTTGAAGAAGAAATGAAAGGGTCTCTCTTGGAGGTAAGTTTTAAACTTCATAACTCGTTTCTATGTCGTGTTCTAATCAATTAAACGGGAAAAATTGTTGAAATTAAACCCAAAGTTGGGGAAAAAAGGTGCGTGGAATTTGGAATTCTCTTTTGAAGATTTGAGTGGGAAATTATGGTCCGATTCTAGTGTTCTTGGTATGTATATAATTGTGGGAGGACAAGGATTCTAGTGATGTAAATTTTATCAAATTCCGAGACGTAGGCCCGGAGCTCGAGAATTGTGCGTAAATTGATAGTTTTCGATTTTGTTGTGTTCCTTTAGCGTATATTGATGATGTTAATCTGGTTTTGGTTAGATTCGGAGCAATCGGGAGCCAATTTTAGGGGCAAGAGCATCGCGGATTAGTTTGTGGCCCGGTAGAGGTAAGTAATGGTTATAAATCTTGTCCTGAGGGTATGAAACCCCCAGACTTCATATTTCTCATTATTTTTAGAATGGCGCACATGTCTGATGACGAGTATGTGGCGCGCACTGATTTTTGGATTGGACTTGGTCCTCTCTGCGACAACTATTGAGTTGCGTATTTTACTCTAAATCATATGTTAAATTGTGTTTTAAAGGCTATTGCTATATTTGGGTTGTAAGCCATGTTTGGGCCTCGTGCTGACTTGTTTAGACCCTTTGGGGGCTTTTTACTGCTATTTCCTCACTGTTCATTTATAATTTACACCCAGTCATATTGCGCTTAACTATTTTTGAAACTCAGCCTGATTTACACTATTTTGAGATTTAAAAATGATTTTCTGGGTCGAGTACCCTGTTTTACTGATACGCCCGAGGGGATTTTGAGAGGTTCTGACTGAGTGAGGTCGAGGACCTGGTTGTGAGGATATGATATGCCACGAGGTGGCTTGATTTTAGAGCTTGGGCTGAAGGAGCCCCTCCGGAGTCTGTACACACCCCCAATGAGCGCATGTACCTACTGAGTATTGAGTGTTGAGTATCGAGTGATGAGTGATTCGGAGGCATGAGTAATAGATAGGTTGCCCGAGGGGCTGATACTGAGTGGCTCTGAGGTGTTGAGTGATTTTCCGCCCGAGGGGCGATTTATGATTCATGTTTCTGCCCGAGGGGCTACTTATGATTTATTTCATTTTTACACTAAATCTTTCGGTTATTTTTATTTAGGAAATTGTTGGAAAAACACAATTTTCAAAGGATTTTTCTGAAGTTGGTTTTAAGGCATGATGATTTCATATATCTATGTATATATTGTTGCGAAGAATAGGTTGTGCTTATTGTGAATTGATGATATTGATTTTTATGTGTTTCTTGCCACACTTGATTTATTCTCATTACTACTGAGTTAGCGTACTCACATTACTCCCTGCACCCCTGTGTGCAGATTCAGGTGCAGATACCGAGGGTTAGTCATCTATTCCGTGCATAGCCGGAGTTCGGGATATAGAGATAGTTGTTCAGCGTCCGCAGCATCTCTGTTTCCCCTTCTTTTGTTGTACCTAGCTATTCGTTCGGAGGTTTTGTATTATAATAGTAGACTTGTTGGTATATTTCTTAGATGCTCATGGCATGTTGACTCCGGATTTTGGGGATGGTTTAGACTATCTAGTTGTTTATTTTGCCTAATGAATTGAGTAATTCTGTACACTTTATGAAACGTTGAAATTGGTTGGGATTTTAGAAAGAAACTGTAGTATGTGATTGTTGGCTAGCCTAGTTCCACGATAGGAGCCATCACGACCGGCTTAGGATTTGAGTAATTTGGCCTTGTCTTTCAGCCGGACAAACAATAACCACTTAGTACAGAAATCATAACAACAGAGAACATAGAGAGTTTAACTTTTTAGTGAGTAAAAAAAATGAGAGTTTCAGTCTGTCTAAGGGGAGAGGTAGAAGTGGTTTAAATAGTACTCAATGAGGCAGACAAATAAGGTAATAAATCAATCATAGACAAATAAGGATTGGAATCAACTAACAGAATTAGTTTAAAATCGGTTCCAATCAGTAGCATAAAATCAGGCCAGTGTTACTTAGATTAAGGAAAATAGAATAAATTAACGACCAAATGCCGGACCAAATAAGGCAAGAACAGGTAAATCGAACAAAAAATAAGGAAATACCAGTACTATATAAAAAGGAAATACTAATTCAAAACCTTGATTTTGGGGTAAGTAAAATTAGTTAGCAATTAACAACCATGGTTAAAGACAGATAGACAGAAACATTAAAAGGAAAATAATCAAATAGTCTAAAACCCTAGAAATTAGGCAAAAATACAAAGATATATAGACGGAAATAATTAAGGTTTGAACCTAAATGTTACGGTATGTGAAATCAGTCAGAAGTAATAAAGGAAATACATAGAGATTGAAACATTAAAGGTTGAAACAGGTTTGGCGAAAATCTGTTAAAATCGAAAACCCTAAATTTTAGGGTAATTAAAATTAGTCAAGAATATCAAAAGAAAAACTATAATAAAGATGCATAGAGACGGATAAACAACATCATTAAAGATTGAACCAGATTTCGTTCAATTTTTTAAGAATCAAAACACGAATTTTTAGGGTAAAAAATTAGTCAGAAATATCATAATAGAGATGCACGGAAACATTAAAGAAAAATATTTAACAAAAAATAGAAAACTATAACAGATCTGAAAATATCTGAACCCTAGCTTTAGGTTAAGTGAAGAATCTAAAAAAATCTTAGAGATTCATATCATAAAGGGACGATAATGAACAAAGACGAAAAAAAGTGAAGGTTCGAACCAGATTTGGTTAAAAGCAAGAGAGATATGTTTTCCATGTTAGGCAAGTGATTATGTAATACCATAATCGGTTAACCAGTAATAGGAGAGGGCTAATAAGGTAAGGGAATCGTTAATAGATTCCATCTCTGAGTTGGAATCGAAGGGGAAATAGGGGTTACAGGGCTAGGGTTTCAAAAGGTAAAAGGTGAGTTGAGAGGAGATGAAAGGAAGGGGTTCAGTGACGCGGGTAGACAGGGAAATGAATTAGGGTTAGGGGTATAAGTATAATTAAAAGGGTTAGGGGTATTGTGAGTCGTTGATCTCGAGAGATCAATGGTTGGGATTAGATCTTAGGTCGGGCAGGTTAATTTGGACGGTTATGGGTCTGGGTTGGACGGGTATGGGTATTTCAGTACTTGGCTGGTGTATTGGGCTTGGGTTAGGTCGGAAATTGAAAAAGAAAAGAGGATAGGTTTTAAATACCCAATTAAATCAGTAAAATAATTAATAAATGATTAAAATGATATTTGTATATGAAAAATGATTTAAGATAATTACTTAATATTATAAAAATATAAAAATTTATTTTCTGTATAAATAAAGTAATTATGCATGCATGGGCTATTATTGCAAATTTATTGCAATTATAACCTAAAGATGTAAATATAATTATGCATAAAATGATTAAAGATTAATATATAAATATAAATTATAAAAATAAGGTAATAGAATTAGTATAAAATCATTTGTGACGCAATTAGTAATTATTTAGATAATAAAATGATGGAATAAATTAATTAAAAAGCCTTTAAAATTACAGAAAATTATGGAAAAATACTAGTTGATGCTCATGCACTATTTTGAAAGTATATATGTATTTTTGAAATAAATATGCAAAATATTGGGTATCAACAGCTTCCCCTCTTTATCCGGGAAGGATGAAAGAGTTGTCGGGTAAAGATATGATGACCAATTTTGACCGAATAGAGTGATTTGAGAGATATAGGCCGCACTCTGGTATCTGAGCTACCTACATATACCTGGTTTTAAAAGAATCAGGTCGTGTGTAGTTCTGGATCCACCTGTGGAATGAACCGATGGAGTTGTCACAAGGATAGACACAAGGTTTCTAATAGGTGAAACGGTTATAGTGAGCGGTCAGGTTTGAAATAATTTGAAGGAACTAGAGCGGGATTGCTCCTGTTGGGATAACAGTTACTCACTAGGTCACCTGCAAACCAAAAGATGTACTGCAAGCATATACGTATAAATTTACGTAAATTTAAACATGAATCATGTGATAAGGGATTCAGAAGCCATGAAATGATGTCCCCGGGCCATGAGAATGGTGCCTCTGAACCATGAAGCCTTTGAATAATGATGTGCAAGTTTGAGAGATCCTCAGGCCATGGCATGATGTCTTCCGGCTATGAGTATGGTGCCTTCAGACTATGACGCCTTCAGAAAAGTTGACTATATTTCAGCCCATGAGGCGTAGAGGCATGATGCTAGAAGCAACAAGACAGGGCTTAGTCTTGTGTGAAATTGAGGGCAAATCTTAGCCCGAGAGAAGAGAAAAATCCAAGAGAGATAGTGCTTAGTCTCATGCGATATTCGGGACAGTGCTTAGCCCCGTGCAAAGGGAAGGCATGGCTTAGCCTTATGCAAGTGGGGAGGCAGGGCTTAGCCTCATGCAAGGTTCAGGACAGTGCTTAGTCCAATACGAAGAGAAGGCGGAGCTTAGCCTCATGCAGGTGATTTGAGACAAGGCTTAGTCTCATGCGAAGAGAAGGCAGTGCTTTGCCTTGTGCAAATAGGGAGGCAGGGCTTAGCCTCACACAAGTGATTTGAGACAGGGCTTAGTCTCATGCAAGAGAAGGAGTAAGGGTGAAGTATTCTTAGCTGAAAATGTGTTTCATGCATAGAGATTGTGTCATCGTGATGGTGTTTATCATGATGATATAGTCCTGCATCCAAAGAAAATTTGTGAGTTTTTGCGGGGGGAGGTTGGTTTGTGCCTTTGTTTGCTCGATTTTCTCCGCTCTGTCTGAAGATCTTGTTCAAGCTACTAGGGTAGCATTTGGCTAAAGCAAAGTTCCTTTTTCACAAGAATGCGTGTATAATTTTCAAAGACATAGTAATATGCAGTTTAGAAGTTAGTTAGATGAATCAGTAACTGTGACATTGTTAGAGACATTGCGACTTTCGCTGTCATAGAATTTTGAGAGTCCTCCTCAAAATTCTGCCCCAGTTAACTAGATCACCTTTCTGACTGCTCCATATGCTGCGGTTGGCTGAACTTGCTTCGGAATTTTGAGGGTCCACCTCAAAATTCTTCCCTAGTTTATGATTGTGGGGAAAATGGAAATTTTATTTAATTGTGACCGAACCCACAGGGCTGCCTACATATCCCCCTTTAACGGGAATCAGGTCGAGCGTAGTTCAATTTACATCATATGAAAAAGCATAAATTGTTTACTTATAGTATCTTTGACTGCATCTGAATTTATTGTCTTTGGCCAGATTTCTCCGTCCATCTCTGCGAGTAGGAGCGATCCTTCTGTCAATACTCTGGGAACCATGTAAGGACCTTGCAAGTTGGGAGAGAATTTCCCTTTGGCCTCATCTTGATGTGGAAAGATCCGTTTCAATACTAGCTGCCCCGGCATGAACTGTCTTGGTTTGACCCTTTTTATTAAAAGCCCTGGACATTCTATTCTGATAGAGTTGGCTGTAACATACTGCATTCATCCTCTTGACATCTATAAGGGCTAATTGCTCACAGCGATTCCTTATCCATTCTGCATCGCTGAGTTCGACTTCTTGTATTATTCTTAAAGAATGATTTTCTACCTCGGCGGGAATGACAGCTTCGGTACCATAAACCAGCAGATAGGGAGTTGCCCCGGTTGATGTGCAGATTGTGTTACGGTATCCCTGTAAGGGGAATGGTAATTTCTCGTGCCATTGCTTGTGATTCTCTACTATTTTCCTTAGTATCTTCTTGATATTTTTTTTGGCGGCCTCTACGGCTCCATTCATTTGAGGCATGTATGCTGTGGAATTCTTGTGCTTGATTTTGAAAGTTTCACACATGGATTTCATCAGATCACTGTTGATATTGGCGGCATTTTCAGTGATGATCTGGAACCCCAAATCGACAAACAATCCGGTCTCTACAAAATCTGTGATGACTTTCTTGGTTACCGCTTTGCAAGATGCAGCTTCAACCTATTTGGTGAAGCAGTCGATGGACACTAAAATGAACCAGTGCTTGTTTGAAGCGGTGGGCTCCATTGCGCCGATGACATCCATTCCCCAGGCAGTGAAAGGCCAAAGCGAGCTTGTTTCATTAAGCTCGTTTGGCGGCACCCGTATCATATCTCCATGTATCTGGCATTAGTAGCATTTATGAATGTACTGTATGTAGTATGATTCCATGCTCATCCAAAAATATCCGGCCCTCAGTATCTCCTTGGCCAAGATAAAGTCGTTCATATGTGGGCCACGGGTTTCGGCATGTATTTCATCGAGCAATTTGGAAGGCTATTTTATGTCAACACACCTTAACAGTCCCAGATCGGGAGTTCTCCTGTATAGGGTTCCTCCGCTTTGGAAGAAGTGATTGGACAATCTCCCAAGGGTGCGTTTCTGAGTATGGTTAGCACGCTCCGGGTATTTCCTTTGGTCAAATATTCGTTGATATCGTGGAACCAGGGGTTTTTGTCCGTTTCTTCTTCTACATGAGCACAGTATGTCGGCTGATTATGGATCCTCACCGGAATGGGATCGATGAAATTCTTTTCTGGATGTTGTATCATTGATGACAAGGTGGCCAATGCGTCCGCGAATTCATTCTGAATTATGGGGACATGCCGGAATTCTATATTTATGAACCTCTTCTTCATTTCTTGTACATGATGCAGATATGACAATATTTTAGAATTCTTGGTAGCCCATTCTCCTTGTACTTGATGTACCAGCAGGTCTGAATCGTCGATTGCTAGCAGTTCCTGAATATTCATATCAACAGCCAGGTTGAGCCTAATATGTAGGGTTCATATTCTACCATGTTGTTAGTGCATGGGAATCTGAGTTTTGCAGGCACCGGATAATGTTGATCGGTTTCTGATAGCAAGACGACTCTGATACCCACTCCTTCAAAAATTTGCAGCTCCGTCAAAAAACATCCTCCAACCGTCGTAGGCTTCAGCAATATCTTCTACTACGAATGATACCTCCTCATCAGGAAAATACATTTTTAGGGGTTTGTATTCTCCTCCTACAGGATTTTCAGTAAGATGATCTGCTAATGCTTGTCCCTTGACTGATTTTTGAGTTACATAGATAATGTCGAACTCACTCAACAAGATTTTCCACTTGGCCAGCTTCCGGGTAGGCATGGGTTTCTGAAAGATGTACTTCAGGGGATCCATCCTTGACATAAGATATGTAGCACAGGCGCAGAAGTAATGCCTTAGCTTTTGAGCTATCCAGGTTAGAGCGTAACAAGTGCATTCCAACAGAGAGTAATATGCTTCATAAGGAGTGAACTTCTTGCTTAAGTAATATATGTCCTGCTCTTTTCTTTCCGTTACGTCATGTGGTCCCAGAACACAACCGAAGGCTCCATCTAACACTGCAAGGTAGAGTAGTAATGGTTTACCTGGCTTTGGCGGGACTAAGACTGGTGGTGTGGACAAGTATTCCTTGATTTTGTCAAAAGCCTTTTGACAATCCGCGGTCTAACTGGTTGCGACATCCTTCTTTAGAATTTTGAAAATTGGCTCTCATATGATTGTAGACTGTGCTATGAAACGGTTGATGTAGTTGAGACATCCCAAGAAACTAATCACATCCTTCTTGCTTTTTGGTGGTGGTAGTTTCTTGATGGCTTTAAACTTTGACGAGTCTAACTCTATTCCTTGGTGAGTGACGATGAATCCCAATAAGTTTCCGGCAGGAACCCCGAATGCACATGTTGCGGATTTAACTTTAGATTGTACTTCCGCAGCTGGTCAAAGAATTTCCTCAAATCTGCTATGTGATTTGTAGCCCTCTTCGATTTGATGATGACATCGTCAACATATACCTCTATTTCTTTATGTATCATATCATGGAAGATCGTATCATAGCCCTCATGTAGGTGGCCCCAGCATTCTTCAGACCGAACGGAATCATTTTGTAGCAGTATACTCCCTATGGTGTAATAAAGGTTGTTTACTCTGCGTCTTCTTCGTCCATCCAAATCTGATGGTAACCCGCGAAGCAATCAACAAATGATTGGAGTTCATGCTTGTCGCAATTGTCGATTAAATGTGTATGTTTGATAGCGGGAAATCATCCTTGGGACTTGCTCTGTTTAGATCCCGATAATCAACACATACTCTGGCTTTCCCATCTTTCTTTGGAACTTGTACAATATTGGCCAACCAAGTTGGGTACTCAACTACTCTGAGGGCCTTGTCTTTGATTTTCTTAGTGACTTCCTCCTTGATTTTCAGGCTCATGTCTAGCTTGAATTTCCTGAGTTTTTTCTTCACTGACGGACACATTGGATTTGTAGGTAACTTTTGATCCACTATGGATGTCCTCAACACTGTCATATCGTCGTATGACCATGCAAAGATATCCTCATATTCTTTCAGGAACCGGGTGTATTTTTCTTTTTCTGATGGTGACAAATGGATGCTTATGCGGGTTTCCTTGACGGTTTCGGAATATCCCAAGTTGACTATCTCGGTCTCGTCCATGTTGGACTTGGGCTTGTTTTAAAAGTTCTCCACTTATCTGACAATTTTCTCAGGTATTACATCCTCGTCTTCTATTTCTTCCGTGTCACTGTACTTCTGTTGCATTGTCCCATTACATGTCACAGTCGTTGGTTCATCAAGGTAAGAAATAGTAATGTTGTAGGGATAAAGATATGAAAGAAAAATAGTAATAATAAAACATCAAGGCATTTAAAATGTTAAACAAAATGATTTCAACTAATGATTTTCGAAACAGAACACTGAAAATATTCTTTAAAACAAAATGCCCAAGAGGAAATAATTTTCAAAAGTAAACAATACTGTCAGCCTTTCTACCCCGGGACTCGCCGGGCCCTTGATGGTTTAGCGGTCCATTTATTGAGAGATGCTCCCTTCTCCACTGTTTGGATAGTGAGGCCTTCTTCCTCCTCCTCCTCAACTTTTACACAACAATCCATATCATCGTCTTCCAAGAATAAATTCCTCAATGATGCCAAGGCTTCTTCTTCCTCTGATCCCCATATTGTATCGGCCTACTGGAAGGTCTGATTCAGGTGCGGCACGGGTTTCTCAAGAGGATAGTATGGAACACGCCATGGTGGCGACCAATTCCGATATTCATGTCAGTTATACTGATATCCGAGCCTGAAGGTTGTGTCATGGCGCTTCAGTTGCACTAGTTTGGGAGATACCTTGAAGCTTTTTACCAAGCCCCTTACCCAGTTCATACCCTGCCCATGCCAGTATGCTCTCTATTTTTTGTATTAGTAAAAAATAGACAGTACACGTGTAATATCTTGGATGAACAAAGCAATATACGTGGAGCAATGGAAGAGCGACAGCTGGATGAAATATTAGAAAGAGGTACGGAACAAAGAGGTACGAGGTAAAAAACCCACGAGATAATTAGAAGCGGAAGCTCCAGTCTAATTGAAGAGCTTAAGAGGCACGGACAAAATAAACCAACGCAGAATAAAGGACAGATTCATAGATCATCAATCAATGAGCTGAATATTACAGAATCTTCATACAATAGTTACGATTAACTATTGTAACGTTTCATTAATGATATAAATATTCATTAATTCTCAATCATTAAGAAGAGTAGATGTTATATTAAGAAATTCCCTATAAAAGGGAGTGAAATCTCACTTGTATGGACACATTCGAACCACTACTGAAATATACTTACTTTTATGGTATCTTATTGCTTTCTTATTTACAAGTCTAAATCCTGTTATTCGCTAATCTCTTTGGTTATCAGAAGCCCAATTACTTCTTTAAATAGCTTTGACTATGAATCCAATTCTTTGGTTAAACAAATTGGTTTCGTTACCGGGAATCTGATAATCTTTGTTTTTTCTCGAATAACCTTCCTTGAATCATGTCGAATACTAATGACAACTACCAAAAAAAACTTGAACCCCAGTTCCATCGCCTCAGGGATCCCACGAGGTTCAAGGAAAAACTCCCCAGAAATATCTACAACTCACAACAATGATCAAATTGGAAACGAGCAAACATGTGAACAAGACCTTGTGAGTGAAGCTCTTCAAGCTTTCATGAGGGGGATACCAACTGTGTCACCTATGCCTCCTCCAAACAACACCGCGACTGTAGAAAATCCACAATCTGGACTAGCAAATTTAGGAAGTAGAGGCACTCTAAATGAAACACTTGGACGAAGACCAGGTATGTCTAATAATTCAGAATTACAATCTTTAATACTAACCTTGCAGAAACAGGTGAAGGAACAAAATGATCGCATCGAGAAAATTCCTGGAGTACCACATGTCATCAAGGGTATTGATATTGATAAATACTCTTAACAACCCTAGAAGCCAAGTGTAGCACCTTTGTTGATTCCCAAGAAATTCAAATTGCATGACATACCAAAGTACGATGGGACAACTGATCTACGTGATCATGTTACTACTTTCACCACAGGAGTAAAAGGTAACGACCTGACTAAGCAAGAAATTGAATCTCTGTTGGTTAAAAAGTTTGGAGAGACACTCAAGAAAGGAGCATTAACATGGTATTCTATGTTGCCCGAAAATTCTGTTGATTCTTTTGCTGAGCTTGCAGATTTGTTTATAAAAGCACATTCCGGTGCACAAAAAGTGTAAAATAAAATGGAAGACATATACAAAATAAAATAGGGAGATACGGAGTTGTCTTCGTGAATTCATATATAGGTTTCAACGTGAAAGGATGCTTCTACCAAGAGTACCTGACAATTGGGCAGTTATGGCCTTTGCAAGTAATTTGAATGATAAAAGCTCTGAATCCACGAGGAGACTCAAAGAGAGCTTGATAGAGTTCCCAACTACGACATGGAACGATGTTTATAACAGGTACAACACCAAATTATGAATTGAGGAAGATACTATTGCCCAATCAAAAAAAGAAGACATGATGAATTCTAGACACCCCGAATCAGAAAGGAGAACTGGCAAAAACAGGTACAATCCATATATGGGACCATCGGGACGAGTCTCGTTCCAAATCTAAAAACCCACAGTCTGATCACAGACCATCGAATAAAGAGTCGAGCTCATCATCATGAAGATCCAGAAAGGATCGAGATGAGCGAAATAAAGGTAATACAAGAATTGGAGATTACAGTTTCAATGTAAGTACTTCCGAATTAATTACAGTATTAAGAAATATGGGTGATAAAGTTCGATGGCCCAAAGAAGTGAGATCAAATCCAAACAGAAGGAACCCAGACTTCTGTTGTGAATTTCACATGATCATGGTCACAAAACATCAGATTGCAGGTTATTGCAAGGTGAGGTATAACACTTATTAAAACAAGGTTATCTAACATAAATATTTAGTGAAAAAGGTAAACATGCATATATGAAGAATAGGCAGGAGCCCCCAAAACCACCATCTCCGAAGAGAACTGTAAATGTGATTAATGGAGTAGAGGAAGTAAATTGCGTAACTTATACTTCAGCAAGAAGGATGTCCAAGTTCATAGTGACCCACGTGAAATGGACTCGTGAGACTTTAGAGGCTGACATCATCTCATTCGACGACTCATATGCTGATGGATTACAGCTTCCACATAATGACGCACTGGTAATATCTATACTTATACATGACATTAATGTAAAAAGAGTATTGATTGATCCAGTAGCTCGGTCAATATCATTTTGATGAGGGTTGTGGAAGAGATGTTAATGGGGGACCGTGTAATTCCAAAAGCATGTTCCTTTTCCGGATTCAACAAATCTATTGTCATAAAAGGAGAAATTGAGCTTAATACCTATGCAGAAGGCGTCGTCAAGGAAACAAAATTTAAAGTTATAGATACAGATATGGATTATAATGTAATCATGGGGAGACCATGGATCCATGACATGGATGAAGTACCATCCACCCTGCATCAGGTAATCAAATTCCCTTCCAGACGGGGAATCCACCAAATTCAAGGTGTTCAGCAGACTTCAAGAAACATCAACTCAGTGATGCATTCTAATAAAAAAGAAATGGCGGAGGAATCAAAAGACGAGGGAGAAACTCAAACAGACACGAAAGAAAATGATAAAGACACGGTGAATCAAATCACCACGGATGTCACATCAAGACATACGGACATGGATTCTAGACCTAATGTTATTCAAGAACCATAAGAGAATGAAAATATCAAGACAAAGACTGAGGAGCGCGAAGCTGTTCCACTGTTCAAGCTTAAGCTTGAGCACAAATCCACATAGGGGCAAGGCTAAGCCCGACTAGAAGAGGTAAGTTAATTGAATATTTAAAAGTTAACGCAGATTGTTTTGCTTGGTTCCATTCAGATATGACAGGTATACCCCCAGAAGAGATGACTCAATAAACTAAATGAAGACCCATCCTTCGTACCTGCGAAGCAAAAGAAAAGAAAGCAGGGATCGGCTCAAGAATAAAGTGATCGATTAAGAGGTACAGAAACTCTTAAAAATCGGTTCAATACGTGAGGTAAAATATTCTTATTGGTTAGATAATACCGTAGTGATACCTAAAAAGAACGGTAAATGAAGAGTATGTGTAGATTATATGGATCTGAATAAAGCATGCCCAAAAGACTCATTTCCATTACCACACATAGATCAAATGATTGATGCCACTACAGGTCATGAATTATTAAGCTTTGTAAATTCATATTCTGGTTACAATCAGATAAAAATGGACCCCTCAGACGAGGAAAAAACCTGTTTTTTGACAACCAGGGGGACTTATTGTTACAAAGTCATGCCTTTTGTCTTGAAAAATGTTGGAGCCACGTATCAAAGACTATTGACCAAGATGTTCCAGGAACATATGGGGAAAACAATGGAGGTGTACATTGATGACATGTTGTTAAAGTTAGAGAAGGTAGAAGATCATTTCCAATATTTCTAGACTTCTTTCGAGATCCTCCGCAGGAATAACATGAAGTTAAATCTAGAAAAATGCGCCTTTCGAATCAGGTAATTTTTTGGGTTTTCTCGTATCAAAAAGAGGCATTGAAGTAAATCCTGCTCAAATTAAGGCTATTGAAGAAAAACCTGATGTACTAACGAGCAAAAAAGAAGTTCAAAGATTAAAAGGTAGGATTGCAGCTTTAGGAAGATTCATCTCTAGATCTTCAGAGAAGAGTTTTCAATTCTTCTCAGTTCTAAAGAAGCAGAATCAGTTCAAATGGACTGAAGAATGTCAACAAGATCTTAAAGACTTGAAGGCTTATCTATCGAATCCCCCACTACTATCTAAACCAAAGGAAGGGGAAAGGTTATACATTTATCTTGTTGTGGCAGAAATAACCGTAAGTGCAGTCCTGGTAAGGGAGGACAAAGGTAAGAAATATCCTATCTACTATGTAAGTAAGTACTTACTAGATGCTGAACNGTGTCACCCAATTACTGTTGTAACTTCATATCCTTTGAGAAATATTTTGCATAAGCAAGAACTGTCAGGTAGACTGGCTAAATGGGAAATAGAACTAAGTGAATATGGCATAGTCTATCAACCTAGGACTGCAATAAAGTCTCGGGTTTTAGCTGATTTTGTCGCAGATTTTAACACTAGCTTAATTCCTGAAGTAGAAAAAGAGTTAAAAATCTTTACCGGAGCTAATCCAGGAATATTGACTCTATTCACCGACGGCTCTTCTAATATCAAAGGAGCCGGGTTGGGAATTGTTTAAATACCACCTTCGATGAAAAGATAAGGCTAACTATTAAATGTTATCCCATTACTAACAATGAATCAGAGTACGAAGCGGTTATTGCAGGACTCAAATTAGCACGAGAACTCTCAATTGAGAAGATCATGATCAAAAGTGACTCTCAACTAGTGGTGAACCAGATGCAGGGGACTTATACTGCTAGAGAGACTCGAATGCAACAGTATCTGGAAAAGGCACGAGTCCTGGTGAAGCAATTCCAAGTCATCGAAGATTATGCAAGTACCTAGAGAGGAAACCGTAGAAGCGGATGCGTTAGCTAATCTTGCAGCAGTTACTGATGTAACGAATAAAGACAATGCTATTATGATACACTTATTTCATTCACCAATTGACCAGGAAAAGAATGAGGTAACATTTAATATCTAACCTGGGATTGGAGAAAAGAAATTGTAAATGTTTTGCAGAATGGTACCATGCCTGAAGATAAGAAAGAAGCTCAAGCACTTCACCGAAAAGCTGCACGGTACTGCCTAGTTCGTGACACTGTGTATCACAAAATCTTTGGAAGTCCCCTAGCAAGGTACCTTGGACCAAACCAGACTGAGTACGTGATGAAAGAAGTACACGACGGACATTGTGGGAACCACGCAGGTGCAAGATCCTTAGTCAAAACCCTAATCAGAGTAGGGTACTATTGGCCTAAGATGGAAGAAGACACTGAAAATTTCGTAGCTAAATGCGATAAATGTCAGCGATATGATAACAGTATGCATTTTCCCACAGAATTACTACATCTGGTTGTATCACCTTGGACATTTATGAAATGAGGAATGGATATAGTAGGACCTCTACCCCCAGCCAGAGGAAAGGTACGATTTTTACTTGTATTAACAGATTATTTCTCAAAGTGGGTGGAGGCAGATGTTTTTAAGCAGGTGCGAGAAAAAGAAGTGAAAATTTTCATATAGCGAAACATCATTTGTCATTTTGGTGTACCAAAGGAAATTGTATGTGACAATGGCCCACAATTCATAGGCTCTCAAATCACAGAATTCTTCCAAAGCTAGCAAATCAAACGAATCACTTCTTCACCGTATCATCATGTGGCTAACGGGAAAGTCGAGTCAACAAATAAATTCATTGTAAACAATCTGAAGAAACGATTGGAAAAAGCTAAGGGAAATTGGCCTGAAGAACTACCGGTAGTATTATGGGATTATAGAACTACTGCAAAGACAGCCACGGGAGAAACCCCATTCGTGCTTGTTTACGGCTCAGAAGCTCTAATACTAGTGGAAATTGGTGAACCGAGCATGAGATTCACAACAACAACAGAAGAAACAAACAATGACGAGTTGAGGACAAATCTGGATTTACTCAAGCAAAGGAGAGAACCTGCTTTAATACACATGGCAGCTCAAAAGAAAATCGTAGAGCGATATTACAACAGAAAACCTCACCTCAGGTATTTCAAAATTGGAGACTTTGTCCTTAAGAAAGTTTTTCAATCGAAAAAGGAGGTTGGAGCAGGAAAATTAAATCCAAATTGGTAAGGACCTTACAAAGTGCATGGTATTGCTGGAAAAGGTACTTATGAGCTGGAAACCATGGATGTCAGAATTTTACCAACAAGTTGGAATGTTGTTCACTTGAAGAAATATTACTTCTAAGGAAAAGGAATAACCACGGTCAGGTATCATTACGTTCAATTTTAGTTAGAACATTTAAAATTGTACTAACCATTTTAGATGATAGGCAAAAAGCTAACATATAACCAGATGATGATATTAGACCTGGATAGACACGAGGAAGAAACTAAATTCCCGGTCTAGGATTACAACTTTCTGATGGACGTTTCAAAGGGTTAAGCAGTCATCATCTAAACTATATACCTTCGAGTCCCGGATGTTTTTTCTTTTCAGGAAAAGGAACACAAGAAAAGAATAGTCAAGTGCTCGAGATTTCATTCTTCAAAGCTCAAACACTTGGGGGACTATACAGTATGGAAGAGACACAGAAGACTATCAAAAGAGTCAAAGTTTAAGCTTGAAGATCCATTTTTCCCAACAAATCAAAAGTTACGAGCATAATCAAAGAGCCAAAGACAAAAACACAAAGCGTGAGTCAGAAACCTACAAAGAACATACTCGTGAATATAAATGATGTTTAGGTTAAAGGCAGAATTTATTTACGGGAAGAAATTCATACCCCCGTGTTTATTCAAAACCTATTGTAAATGAAAACAGTTACGAAAGATTCATGGACGATGCTCAAACACATGTAAAATGTTATGAAAGTTCGAATAGTGTAAAAACTTTCTGCAAAACATTATTCGGAAAAAATATGTGAATTCCTATCTCTCTTTTGTATGTTTACACCATTATAAAGTTGAGACGTCTTCTTCATTAAGTGTCGTTCATAAAAGGGCCCTCTTTTATAAATCATGCTTATTTCAAAAAGACACAAAATGTTGAAGCATTTTTTAACATTTTTTAATGCAAAATTAAATACCAAAGGGGTAAAACAACAACCCGAACGTAAAGCATGCAAACCCTTAAGAGTAAAACAAAAACTCGAAAAAACACAAGTCATGCTAATAAATGTAAATATTAATATTATATAATGGTAAAAACTAAGTATTAACTTAGTTTAAACCAAATTTGTTTATACAAAGTTGCCCCTAAGTTGTCATTGGGGACTTACTAAACCAAACTTCACCCCTAAATGAGATCGGGGGTAACCACCAATTGTTAAAAAAAAAAGGGGGTTGATAAACTTTCACTAGGCACTGGGAGGATTATCTTCATCAGCAGGAGGAGCAGCTTGAGATGGCGAGGCTCGGGAAACATCTTCATCAGGCACGATCTCATCACCCATTGGAACTTCAACTTCAGGTGATGAAAAATATCGACTTTGCCGAGACTTTTCAATCGTCTCCTTAGTCTTGGAAATTTCAGCTTTAAGTCAAAATTTTCTTGGCCCATTTCCATCAATGGGTCAAGCCGGGCATTCAAATAAGCCCAACTCACATCAAAAACTGCCTTATCCTCAAGATCCTCGTAATCTTTCTCCCATTCTTCAATATCGACTCTCAGCTCATCTCTTTCAACCACGATAGCATCATAAGAAGCTTGCAAAGGGGCAAAAGATCTTTCCAGAAACTGATTCTTGTTTGAAGATTCACGGAGGTCCTCTTGGGTCTGAGTAAGTGATTGCACAAGTTCACCAGCATAAGCCTCCTTCTGGTCCAACAAAGCCTTCAAGCTTCTCATCCGTAGCATGGGAAAGCTGCTCCGCAAAGGAAGACTCTAGGATGTTTTTATCCTTTCCTGCTTGACTTGATAAAGCCTTCTCGATGGCCAATTCCGCTGAAATTACTCTAACCTGCTGCTCTAAGGTGCACTTTTCCTCTTCTACTGCTTCTATATCAAGTTGAACGCTATCAAATTGTTTCTTCTAGTTATCAGTCTCGGTATGGTGGTCCTTCATTAACTGCTCTGTATGTACGATCCTTCAACTATGTACCAATGAGATTGATCTAAAAAAAAAGGAAAATTAGATACGGCAAAGGCTAGTGTTAAAAACAAATAACAGGAAGGTTACCTTTAAAGATGAGTGTAAAATCTCATTCATCCACGTTAAGGATCTATGACTTTCCAATTTTGAATTTTCAACCTGGCCAATCAAAGGCTTCAACAACACATCCGCCTGAACTGATTTCTTTAAGAGGCTACCTTCCGCAGGAACCTCGATCATAATTCGCTTCATCTCCGCATTGCTAAAAGACCCTACTTCAATAATAGAAGGCACGGTAGTAGGGGTAGATGAAGGAGCCACTGGTGGCACAGACGGGGAAGCAGAAATAGCAACAGGCACTACGGACTGAAGCTCCACTAGAGCAGAAGGAGGAAAGATGGCAAGAGGCATCTCCTCTGAAATTGATCAAAAACCTTGTTGGAACAATTGCTCAACTGACTCGGTGGCTGCAGAAGGATTTCCCTCCTCAAAGTATGCAGGGGAATAATGATCGGGCTCAGGCACGGAAGATGGACCAGTAAGGGGAGCAGATTTGTCATCAGACATGACGCTTCTTCTTGCTCGTGGCTTACGAACGAACGAGCCTTCCTCCTGTTCCTCTTCATCTTCTAAGGTTTGAGTCCTATCCTCTTCCTTTTTAACGAAGAATAATTTAAGATTATTTCTTGAGCCTTGGATAAAAGAGAGCTTCGAAGCAGTTATAGCAGCAGTGATGACACCACGAGCGGGAAACCCTAACAAACAAAAGGTATTAGAGAAGTTCAAAAAAAGAGAAAAGGGAAATGTAAAAAAAGACCTACCATGGGTTTTTAATTTCCAACCAAACCTTGCAGAAAGATATTTCCAAGAATGTTCTTCCATTGGAGCGATGATAACTTGGCTTTTTGCCTCATTTTTCGTGCCCTTATACATGAATTTTGGATACAATTTTACACAAAATAGTCCTGAAAGCTTATACGTTGTGCTATTTGCAGGATTGAACCAGAAATGAAGGCATTCAGTCTAAAATAGTCTCAAAATAGAAGTGAATCCGGCACAAGGATCAAACCCAACAAGGCTACTAAAGCTAACAAGGCCACCGCGGCCGCGGTGGTGCTTTCGCGGAGCGCGGTGAATTTCCAGTGAGTTCAGAAATTATGCCATCAGTCACCGTGGACGCGGCCGCGGTCGTGGTTTCGCAGACCGCGGTGCATTTCCAGTAGCTCAAAAAGTTGATTGTCATCCACCGCGGCTGCGGTTGAAGTTTCGCGGACCGCGGTGGAGTTCCAGTGTGACCCAAGAATTGCAAGTTGTCACCGCGGCCGAGGTCGAAGTTTCGCGGACCACGGTGGCATTCCAGTGAGGTCCTAATGTTTTCGCGGACCACGGTCGTGTTTTCGCGGTCCGCGATGGTCCTGCAGGGGTATTTTTGTCTGAAAATTTGGCAGACTATAAATAGACTATTTTATAATTTATTTGGAGATCTGGAATATATCAGCTGTTTTTCAGAGTAGAGAGATCGTGAATGTTTTAGGGTTTTTATTTCTTTAGCTTTATTCTTGCATTTTTAACATTTAAAATTTCAATTTCATTGTTAGGAATCAACTAAATGGGTTATTCTTCTTCTCTATCATTGTTCTCATCTTTGGTTATGAGTAGCTAGACCCATTAGCTAGGGTTATGGCTCAACCCTAGTGTGGGTATATAATGGGGTTTTGAAATTAAGGTTGGGAAATTAATGGGTGTTGGCGATTTAGGCTAATTCAAGGTTTTTCATGACTTGGGTCTTACTTGAGAAAGAAGAATTGAGTCTAGAAATTAGCCTAATAGGAAATTAGGGCGTTATCAAGAGATTGGTAGTCCCAATCAAAGGGGTTAAACCCAGAAATGGTAAACCTTACTTGAGCCCTAGTTCACGGGTTAAACCTCGAGAGAGTAACACCCTAACTAGGCCTATATTTCTTGATTATTGGGCACCCAATTGGATTCGAGAGAGGAAATTAGGGTATAATCACTCAAACTACCGAGAGGTATAGAGTGAGCACCTTCGTGCTTTGGTTATAGCTATATCCGTCGCAAATTCCCCGACCTTAGAATTGAATCCCTTTGTGTATCCACCTAGGCCACAGTCACAACCCTAGTGCCTTTATCAATATTAGAAAATAATAACAAAAACAAAACAAAGTTAATCATTAATTAGCTTACAAACAATAGAATACATTTAGTATATTTCAACACCAACCAATGTTTAGAAGTGCAATTAGAAACACTCGACCCTTCTAGATCACTTATACACTCACTCCCATCTATAGGCTCCCTATGGATTCGATCCCGACCATTCGGGTAAAAGCTACACGACCTTTTCCTTCATACTTATATAGTAGTGTGGGTAAGGCGTCGTCACTTTTTGGCGCTGTTGCTGGGGAGCTTTAACGGTGTGACTATATTTGTGTCTAGAAGCGTAGTGTGTTTTTCTTTCCTTCTATTTTTAACTCCTTTGTTTTGTGTACTTAGGTACAATGGCCGATCCACTAGGAAATGTGATTCCGGGGGAGGAGGTTTATGACAATCAAGAAGATGAAGTCAATCAAATTCCTCCACAAAGAAGAAGCCGACAGGCCAATATTCAGGATGATGTTCCAGACCCTCCCCCACCTCCAGCCCCTAGAGCTACTCCTCGGGTACTTCCAAACGAGGGGTATGCTAGTGCAATAGTCCCGCCAAGGATTCGAGCGGGGAACTTCCAAATCAAAAATGTTATGCTCACTCTCCTAGAGCAAAGATGATACTTCACCGGAGCCGCCCATCAGAATTCCTATAAGCATCTCAAAGGCTAGGTTGATACATGTTGGGGGAGTAAGAAAACTAATGTGTCTGAGGATGCATTAAGGTTACGGTTGTTCCCGTTCTCACTTAGGGGAAGAGCTTTGGATTGGCTTGAGAGTCTACCAAACCATTCTATATCCACTTGGGACGAGCTTGCGGATAAATTTATTGCAAAGTTTTTCTCCCCAAGCCATATGGCAGCCCTTCGATATGAGATTTTGGCATTCAAACAAGAGCCAAACGAGCCCCTACATGAAATATGGGAACGCTATAGAACCATGGTCAAGGAATGTCCTAACAATGACATGACCGAGGCTATGATACAACAAACATTCTACGAAGGAATCAACACGGTAAATCAATGTGTGGTCAACCAATTGGCCGGTGGTAATTTTATGAAGTTGACATACCCGAAGGCATGTGAGATTGTTGCTGAAATGGCTGACACATCTTCGGCTTGGCAAAGTAGAGCAAATGTGCCTCAAGGGGAAATCGGTGCGAATAGTCTCCACAAGGAACTCCAAGAACAAGGGCAAGCAATTTTTGAGCTTACAACAACCATGAACCAGCTTGATAAAGCCCAACTCCAACATTTGCAAGGGCCTAAGAAAGTAAATGCTATGAAAGGAGTTCATATGCAAGGAAACCAAAGGAGACCTCGGGGAAATGTTAGGCAAAACCATGGTGATCAAGGTGATCAAGGACCAAGTGGTCATGAACAAGATGAAAGTTACAATGACCAAGATGAGGATGTTATGTATGCAAACAACTACCAAGGGCAAGGTAATACAGAAAACTGGGGGAACCAAAGGCCACGAAACTGGAAAAATAACAATGCTAGAAATTGGAGCAATACCAATGATCATCAATGGAACAACAATAATGACTGACAATGGGGGAACAACAATGAAGGGAATTGGAACGGAAGAAATAACAACAACAATTGGGGAGGTGAAGGTAATCGGGGGTCGGGTTTTCAAAGGCATCCGTTGTACCAACAACCAAGCAACCCTTCTCCATATCAATCTCATGGGCAAAGTTCTTCAATCTCAGAAATGGGTAGAATAGAAAACATGTTAAAAGATATGATGGAGAGGAATGCATAATTTGATGCCCAGATATCCTCTCACACTACTTCCATCCAAAACCTTGAAGTACAAATGGGCTAGATTTCACAAGCCTTAAACACACGCCTGAAGGGTGCACTACCAAGTGATACGGTGGTGAACCCCAAGGGTGGGAACAACAACAACACCGGTCATGCTATGGCGGTAACCACTCAAAGTGGAAAAGATTTGGAGGAAAGTACTTCGAGGCAAAAGAAGGTTGTTGATGATGATGAAGTTGTTCCCCAAGATGAGCTACCAGCTGATGTGGAGCAAACATTGGATGAGCCAAGTGAAGGTGAGGTAAGAATTGACATTCATGACAATGGGGAGGAATTGGATAGAAATGCGAACCCGTCTAGGGAGCACATAATTGACATGCCGGAGCCGGTGGCCCCAAAGGCACCATTGCCTAGGCCACCTCCCCCCTATCCTCAGAGATTGGCAAAACAGAAGCAAGAGACCCAGTTTAAAAAGTTCTTTGATATGATGAAGAGTCTTACCATAAATGTCCCTTTGGTTGAGGCCTTGGAGCAAATGCCAGGATATGCTAAGTTCATGAAGGACTTGGTGACAAAAAAAAAACGATCCATGGAATGTGAGACCATTAAGATGACTCACCAAGTGAGTGTTATTTTTCACTCCATGGCACCAAAACTTGAAGATCCGGGTGCCTTCACTATTCCTTGAACAATTGGGAGTTCAGACTTTGCAAAAGCCCTATGTGATCTTGGGGCAAGCATAAATTTGATGCCATATTCTGTGTTCAAGACCTTGGGGAGGACAACCAAGGGCGACCTCTATGCATTTGCAAATGACGGACCGATCAATGAAGAGGCCCCTAGGTATTATTGATGATGTTTTTGTGAGAGTAGACAAGTTCATATTGCCAGCTGATTTTGTTATCCTCGACTGTGAGGTTGATTTTGAGGTACCTATTATCTTGCGGAGGCCTTTCCTTGCCATCGGGAAGGCCATGGTCGATGTTGAAGCTGGGGAACTTACATTCAGTGTTGGTGATGATAAAGTGGTCTTCCACGTGTGCAAATCTATGAAGCAGCCCAACAACACCGAAGTGTGCTCTTTTATGGACCTTGTGTCCAAGGTTATTATTGATGATTCCAGTGTTATGATCCATGTTGATGATCCTGTGGAGTTTTCCTTGTTGAATCACGAGGACTCAGTGATGGATGGTGTGCTTGAGAGCACCCATGCCCTTCAAGGCATGGGGTCTTATTCCTACACTCCTAGAAAATTGTCATTGGACTTGGAGAACAGGAAGACCCCACCAACAAAGCCATCCATTGAAGAACCTCCAAATCTGGAGTTGAAGCCACTTCCTTCCCACCTCCGGTACGAATACCTTGGTCCCTCTTGTACTTTACCAGTTATTATTTCCTCTTGCCTAACCCAATTGCAGGTTGACTCAACTTTAAAAGTTCTAAGGAGGAGGAAGAAAGAAATTGGTTGGACCTTGGCTGATATTCGGGGTATTAACCCCGCCTTTTACATGCACAAGATTATATTGGAGGATGGAGCCAAACCCTCTGTTGAACATCAAAGAAGACTCAATGAAGCTATGCAAGATGTGGTGAAAAGGGAGATCATAAAATGGCTTGATGCGGGTGTGGTCTATCCAGTTTCGGATAGTGCTTGGACTTCTCCGGTCCAATGCGTTCCGAAAAAGAGTGGAATGACAGTGATAAAAAATGATAAGAATGAGCTCATTCCTACAAGAACAGTTACCGGATGGCGGGTTTGCATGGACTACCGCAAGCTCAACATGGTGACCCGTAAAGACCATTTTCCTTTACCATTCCTGGATCAAATATTGGATAGGCTTGCAGGTCGAGCCTATTGTTGCTTTCTTGACGGCTATTATGGATATAATAAAATTTTGATAGCCCTGGAGGATCAAGAGAAGACCACCTTCACTTGCCCATATGGCACTTTTGCCTTTGCTCGAATGCCATTCAGACTTTGTAATGCCCCAGCTACTTTCCAAAGATGTATAATGGCAATCTTCACCGACATGGTGGAGGAATTTCTAGAAGTATTTATGGACGACTTTAGTGTCGTCGGGGATTCTTTCGACGAATGCTTGAGTCATCTTGATAAAGTCCTTGCTCGATGTGAAGAAACAAATTTGGTCTTGAATTGAGAAAAATGCCACTTTATGGTGGAGGAAGGAATTCTTTTGGGCCATAAGATCTCAAAGAATGGAATTGAGGTTGATAAGTCAAAGATCGAGGTGATTTCAAAATTTCCGCCACATGTTTCAGTGAGAGGATTCCGGAGCTTTCTTGGCCATGCCGGTTTTTACAGGCGGTTTATCAAAGATTTCTCTAAGGTGGTGAATCCATTATGCAAGCTGTTAGAGAAGGATGCAAAATTCAATTTTGATGAGCAGTGTATGCAAGCTTTTGAACTCTTAAAACACAAGCTCACTACCGCTCCTATCATCACAGTACCAGATTGGAGTGCCCCTTTTGAGATTATGTGTGATGCAAGTGATGTTGTTGTGGGTGATATGCTTGGGAAAAGGGTGAACCAAGTATTTCATCCAATCTACTATGACAGCAAGACAATGAATTCAGCTCAAATGAACTACACAGTCACGGAAAAGGAGCTTCTAGCTATAGTCTTTGCCATGGAAAAATATCGAGCTTATTTGATGGGTGCCAAAGTCATAGTTCACACTGACCATGCAGCACTCCGGTACCTCATGACCAAAAAGGATTCCAAGGCAAGACTTATGAGATAGTTTTTGTTGTTACAAGAGTTTGATCTAGAGATAATGGATCGAAGAGGGTGTGAAAATCAAGTTGCCGATCATTTGTCCCGGTTCGAGGAGAAAGGACGTCCTTGTGACGGACTTGAGATCAATGATAGTTTCCCTGATGAACAACTCCTTTCAATGTCCATGAGAAAAATGCAATGGTTTGCGGATATTACTAATTTCCTAGTCACCGGAGTTGTCCCTTGTGAGCTCTCGTCTAACCAAAGGAAGAAGCTTCGAAGGGATACCTTGGAATTCTATTGGGATGAGCCTTATTTATTCAAGATTTTCACCAATGGAATAATCCGGCGATGTGTACCGGAGGAAGAGAAATTAGCCATCCTTGAGTCTTGCCACTCCTCACCATATGGTGTTCATCACGGAGGGGTGATAACTGCTTCTAAAGTCCTTAGTTGTGGGTTCTTTTGGACCACTTTGTATAAGGATGCTAGTACCCTAGTGAAGAGGTGTGATGAATGCCAAAGGGTCGGTGGGAATTTCCAAAAAGCATGAGATGCCCTTAAACTCAATTCTCGAGGTAGATATCTTTGATGTTTGGGGAATTGACTTCATGGGGCCATTCGTGAGTTCATGTGGGAACACGTACATCTTGGTCGCAGTTGATTATGTGTCAAAATGGGTGGAGGCCACAGCCTTACAACACAATGAGGCGCGGAGATGGGTGGAGGCCACAGCCTTACAACACAATGAGGCGCGGAGATGGGTGGAGGCCACAGCCTTACAACACAATGAGGCGCGGAAATGGGTGGAGGCCACAGCCTTACAACACAATGAGGCGCGGAGATGGGTGGAGGCCACAGCCTTACAACACAATGAGGCGCGGAGATGGGTGGAGGCCACAGCCTTACAACACAATGAGGCGCGGAAATGGGTGGAGGCCACAGCCTTACAACACAATGAGGCGCGGAGATGGGTGGAGGCCACAGCCTTACAACACAATGAGGCGCGGAGATGGGTGGAGGCCACAGCCTTACAACACAATGAGGCGCGGAAATGGGTGGAGGCCACAGCCTTACAACACAATGAGGCGCGGAGATGGGTGGAGGCCACAGCCTTACAACACAATGAGGCGCGGAGATGGGTGGAGGCCACAGCCTTACAACACAATGAGGCGCGGAGTGTTATAGCCTTCCTCAAGAAGAATATCTTTACTAGGTTTCGCACTCCACGAGCCATCATCAGTGATGGGGGTCACATTTTTGCAACAAAGCCTTTGACTCCTTGATTTCTAAGTATGGGTTCAACCATAAAGTCACTACCCCGTACCACCCTCAAGCTAGTGGCCAAGTTGAAGTGTCTAACAGAGAGATAAAGAGCATATTATCCAAAACAGTCAATGCTAATAGGACCGACTGGGCTAAGAAATTAGATGATGCTCTTTAGGATTACCGGACCGCCTACAAGACCCCAATTGGGATGTCCCCATATCGCTTGGTCTTTGGAAAAGCATGCCACCTTCCGGTGGAATTGGAGCACAAGGCTATGTGGGCCTTGAAAAAGTTGAACTTGGAATGGGATGTAGCTGCAAATCTTAGAGTGGAGCAATTGAATGAGTTGGATGAGTTTAGATTCCATGCGTACTCCAGTTCGTCCTTGTATAAGGACAAAATGAAGTACCTACATGACAAATATGCTCGAGGAAAAGAGTTCAAAGTTGGTGACTTGGTCTTATTGTTCAATTCTCGGTTGAGGTTATTTCCCGGGAAGCTAAAGTCAAAGTGGTGTGGGCCTTTTGAAGAGGTATTTGTTACTCCATTTGGGGATCTTGACCTCAAGAACAAAAGTGGTGAAGTATTCAGAGTGAATGGTCACCGGGTAAAACACTATCTTAGCAAAGTTGATGACAGCCACGTGGTGGCACTTCTTCATCTCCAATGATCCCGGTAAAATATGTCGTGCCGCGACGTTAAATCAGGCGCTTCTTGGGAGGCAACCCATGTGTCTTTACTTTCATTTTCTTTGTTTTTCTCGATAAATTAGGCTTCACTTTTACACTAACTGGTTTTTGGATGTGTAGGATGATATTGACACAGGAATTTGGCTGAGTATAGAAACAAAAGCTCACTGGAAATTAACTTCACGGCCGCGGTCTACTTTTCATGGTCGGCGAAGTCAATATGATGAAAACACACTGTCTGGAAATGGACTTCGCGGCCACGGTCGACTTTTCGCGGTCCGCGAAACCCTTATGCCTCGTAAGCCTTATGCCATTAAATGACCGCGGACCGTGGTCGATTTTTCGCGGTCCACGGTAGGTTAGTGGGGTGGTCCCAATCTCTACCTATAAATAGGACTTTCGGGTTTCATTTCACACCTTTCCCACTGTAGCTAGCCTAAGCCACTTTCAACCGTGTCTCACTTTTACATCCTCTGAAACTCATTGCTTGCATCCATACTTTCATCCAAACATCTAGTAAGTGTATTTATGCTTCATTAACTTCTTAACTTTTTATTTTCTTTAGTTTTCAATTTCTTTTTCATTATTATTTTCTCTTTCTAGGCTTGTAAATGTTAGGGTTAGCCCAAATAGGTTCAAAATAGTCCTTTGGAATGCAATTGCACTTATTACTTATGTAGGACTTAACTCAATGAAAACTTTAGCATAGAAATTGCATATTCTGGGAAACCTAGGTAAATAGCCATTTTCCCGGACCGCGGTGGTTCATTTTTCATAAGTCAATCTGATGTTTCGTGGACCGCGGTCCATTTTTTGCGGTCCACGGTCCCTGTTGTCCAGAAATCATACCACACTGGATCTAACTTCATGGTCGCGGCCGACTTTTCGCGGTCCGCGAAGTCAGTCCAGTATGTCTTGCCTCATTCCAGTATGCTTAGACTTCAATGTCTGCACATCAATGTTCAGGAAACTAACCATGTTCACTTATGTGTACTTTGCAGAAAATGGTACTATCTTGTGGAGGAGGTCGCAAAAACACGGGTAGAGGAGAAACTCAAAGGGGGAGAGGTCCGGGGGCACCAAGGCAACCTTCAAAAGTTACATTGCCTCCACAGTCAACACGACGGCCCAGTCGGGTTACAAAATATCCTCCTTCACCATCAGGAAGTAAATATGCTCCGTCAGAGGAGGCCTCATCACAGTCATCCCCAATGGACCCGGTCTCATCTCTCCCGGCCCAAGCACGAGCAGTTTCTCCAGCCAAATTCGCCTCCAGTGCACACTCATACTCAACTTCCCCTACAGCTTCCTTATCTGGGGAGAATTCAAGTGACAGCAAAGGGGAGGCGCCGGTGGTTGAAGGGGTAGAGCGCACTCTGAAACCGGATGTGCGGAAGGATCATTTTATCAATGAAAAGGCCTTCCACAGATTTAGGGAGTTATGGACTGCACGGTCTCTTATCCCGGAGCGCACCTTCTCAATGAAAGATTTATCCAAATACAACCCCAATGTGAGGCAGCAATTCCGAGAAAGGAAAGGATGGTCTTATTTCACTGAGCATCTTTCGGAGGCCAATGAGCATATAGTAAAGGAGTTCTACACCAATTTTCTTTTTCTGGAAAAGGACTCAAAGGCATCCAAAGTTTGCAATCTCGCTGTGCCTTTTGACGGACCTTCACTAAATGACTATTTGGAGATGCTACTAGCAGACCCCACAGAGCCCCAGCCAGAGCAGCATCCATTGCCTCAGTCAGTGCAGGAGGAGGAGCCGGTGAGGCCACTGAAGAAGAGGAAGGTCACACTCAGGCTCAGAGCCAGGAGGCCCAGCCCACCGGAGATCCATCACAGGCTATACCAGATACAGCTCCTACAGGTTCCCTATCTCAGGCAGTTCCTTCCTCATCTCAGGCAGTTCCTTCCCCATCTCAGACAGAGCATCAGGTACCACAGCAGGCCGAGGGCCAATAGGGAATTTCTTTACTCTCTCTCTCTCCCATATTTTACGCACTATTTTTGCTTTATAGCATTGAGGACAATGCTTTTTTTTAGTTGGGGGAGTGGCCTTACAGGCATTTTATTTTTGCTACATCGGATTGTATAATGAAAATAACTTTTTATTTCTTTTTCTTTACGTTATTTCCCTTTTTGGTATGTATAAGATAACTATCCATTGTAAATATTCACCCCTTATGTATATTCATCTAATTCCCCTATTGTACATATTCATTTCTATCCCACGCACTTTACTTTATTTTACGTATTTCTTTTCTATTTCATAGCTTCTTACTTTTCATTCATAGCTTCTTGTTTGGTTTTCTCGTGAGCAATAATCCTTTGGTTTTATTAACACCACGGTTCTTTCCAAAGGTGGAACTTGCGTGAACCGGGTGGCTCTTCCCAAGGATGGACGGTGTGACAACCTTCTAAGAGTTTGAGTCTGTTATTTTTTTTTGCTTTTCTTAACAGTGCCTCAAGCAAAGCTTCACTTGGGCCTAACACAGTTGCCTTTTATCCCATGGTCAAAGACAAACCGTTGTGTTAAGGATGGTGATAGTGATGATCTTGAGCCTCTTGTGTTGGCCGATAATCATCGGGTGGTTCTTCGTGACCATTTTTGTTACTCAAAGCACGACTAAGATCGTTGTGGGCCCTCGACTCAGTTTCTATGACAATCCTTTAGCTGTGAGTGGTCAGAAATTCGTAATTGCAAGTCAAAGTTCCGTGCCACCAGTCTAGAACTTGCCCTGAGTGTTGTCTAGGCAAAATTCTAGGTGTAATTTGACTTGAGAAGTGACGATATGCTTTCCTTGGCTTGAACAAATAATTGAACACTTCCATGACCTTCCAAAAGAAATATTCCCTAGTCAACCCTTTGAACGTTAAGCCTTTTCTTACAACCCAAATTACAAGCCTTTAACCATTCTTTTGCCCTCTCTTGGCACCCGATCTTTCCTTGGCGCTAGAAAAAAAAGCATAAGTTTGGGGGATAGACGAGGGATGTGATGAAGTGAAAAATAAGGCACAAAATAAAGAGAAGAGAAAGGGCAATGAAAAAAAAAAGAATGAAAAGAAAAGAATGAACAAAAAGAATAAATAAAGGGAATTGATGAAAAAGTGATGCCAAGGGTTTGGAAAACATAAGAATAAAATAAAGGAAACTGATAAAAAAAAAGTGTCTCTCCCACCCTACAAAAGAAAAAAAAGACTCAAAGAGTCAAGAAAATGTGAGAGCAACAGAAAAATGAAGTGCTTAAGGAAAGATAAAACTCACTCTAACCAAATATGCCCTACCCTTGACCAAAAGCCTTCATCATGATTCCACAAAAGCCTTATATGATCTCAAGTCGAGTGAAGCCTATATTAGTGGTGATGTACACAAAGGGCAAGCCTATGGTATTTTGAGCCGAACTTAGGACTCTTTCTTTGATGAGAGATGAGCGATTCACCATATTCCTCGTTCTGAGTGTCATTATTCTGAAAGCTGAGATGCTTGGGGAAAGTTATGGAATAAGAGTCTGGGATCCACACTGACCGAGGTAATATTTAAAATTTCATTGATGAGTTGGACCAACCTTTGAAGCTCTTGTATCACACTTGAAACTATGGTTTTGAAAAGTTCAATCATTGTCAATGATTCATTCGCATTAGGGGCTATGGTTAGTTTCAATTGATGCTAGTTGAGGTCACCAATAGTACAGCCAAATTTTTGTGAAAATCTTTCATAGGTGTGGGGCTTATTTTGTTTTTCTTGAGGACAAGCAAGAGCCTAAGTTTGGGGGAGTTGATAACTTGGCTTTTTGCCTCATTTTCCGTGCCCTTATACATGAATATCGAATACAATTTTACACAAAATAGCCTCGAAAGCTTATACGTTGTGCTTGTTGCAGGATTGAACAAGAAGTGAAGGCATTCAGTCTAAAATATGCTCAAAATGAGTGAATTCGGCACAAGGATCAAACCCAACAAGGCCACCGCGGTCATGGTTTCGCGGACTGTGGTGCATTTCCAGTGAGTTCAGAAATTATGCCATCAGCTACCGCGGTCGTGGTCGTGGTTTCGCAGACCGCGGTGCATTTCCAGTAGCTCAGAAAGTTGACTGTCATCCACGGCGGCTGCGGTCAAAGTTTCACGGACCGCGGTGGAGTTCTAGTGTGACCCAAGATTTGCAAGTTCTCACCGGGGCCGCGGTCGAAGTTTCGCAGACCGCGGTGGCGTTCCAGTGAGGTCCTAATCTTTTTGCGAACCGCGGTCATATTTTCGCGGTCCGCGGTAGTCCTGCAAGGGTATTTTTGTCCAAAAATTTGGCAGACTATAAATAGACTACTTTGTAATTTATTTGGAGATCTTGAACATATCAGCTGTTTTTCAGAGTAGAGAGCTCGTGAATATTTTAGCGCTTTTATTTCTTTAGCTTTATTCTTGCATTTTTAACATTAAAAACTTCAATTTCATTGTTAGGAATCAATTAAATGGGTTATTCTTCTTCTCTATCATTGTTCTCATCTTTGATTATGAGTAGCTAGACCCATTAGCTAGGGTTGTGGCTCAACCCTAGTGTGGGTATATAATGGGGTTTTGAAATTAAGGTTGGGAAACTAATGAGTGTTGGCTATTTAGGCTAATTCAAGGTTTTTATTGCTATAATTAGTGGTTGTAAACTCTAATTAACCTTTTCATGACTTGGGTCTTACTTGAGAAAGAAGAATTGAGTCTAGAAATTAGCCAAATAGGAAATTAGGGCATTATCAAGAGATTAGTAGTCCCAATCAAAGGGGTTAAACCCAGAAATGGTAAACCTTACTTGAGCCCTAGTTCACGGGTTAAACCTCGAGAGAGTAACACCCTACCTAAGCCTATGTTGCTTGATTATTGGGCACCCAATTGGACTCGAGAGAGGCAATTAGGGTATAATCACTCAAACTACCGAGAGGTATAGAGTGAGCACCTTCGTGCTTTGGTTATAACTATATCCCTAGCAAATTCCCTGACCTTAGAATTGAATCCCTTTGTGTATCCACCTAGGCCACATTCACGACCCTAGTGCCTTTATCAATATTATGAAACAACAACAAAAACAAAACAAAGTTAGTCATTAATTAGCTTACAAACAACAGAATACATTTAGTATAGTTCAACACCAACCAATGTTTAGAAGTGCAATTAGAAACACTCGACCCTTCTAGATCACTTATACACTCACTCCCATCTATAGGCTCCCTGTTGATTCGATCCCGACCATTCGGGTAAAAGCTACACGACCTTTGCCTTCATACTTATATAGTAGTGTGGGTTAGGCGTCGTCAAGCGATCAACAATAATTTTTCTACCCAACCACGGAAATCAAAAATCTCCTCGTCGGTTCCCATGGTTGCTGAAAAAAGACAAAAATAGTCACGGTACTGAACATCTATCAAGAATAAGGAAATAAGTGAGTAAACAAAAACTTACGTGCAAAGTTCCACTTCTCAGGAAAGGGTAAATTTTCTTCACCTACTAATCCACCTGTAGGGGCAGCAACACTGGCATACCATCTATCTTTATCATCATCAGTATTGACTAAAACTCTCTTACTCCTAGCCACAAGAGTAAAGATTCCTTGGCGGAAGAACTTGGGAGAGTTGAGGTGAATAAGATTATAAAAGGTAAAAGGAAGTGAAGCTAAGTTAGCCAAATATCTGAGGCATGTTATTGTCTTCATATGATAGGACCGATTTGTCCGAAACACACGTTAAAAATTTGACAAAACTCTATAATGACAGGGTTGATGGAAGGCGTAAAACCCAAAGTAAAAGGGTAGGTATATGCAAAAGAATAGCCTGCTTTGTAAGAAGTTATTCTTCGATTTTCATTAGGGACCAAGACCGGGAAATCAAATTTCCAATAACTGTCTCTACGCACAAGAGAAATCAAACCCTCAGTAATTTGAGTAGGGTAAAGATCAGCGCGATCATGAGACGTCATGGAAGAAAGATGTTTTCTTATGGCTTCACTGTCATTTACGAAATAAAATTCAGCGGGTACAATCTCATCTACCTTTGGTTCGCGAAGTGGTTCACTGGACTCTCTACTCTTAGAAAAAGATCTAGAAGCTTTAACCCTAGAAGAAGATGGAGTAACAATAACCCTAGAAGTTGGTGGGGGAGTAATGTTACATTGAGAAGAAGAAGACCCTCTAGAAGGTGTTTAGCCCAAAATCCTTAATCTACCGCCCCTCCTACTCTGAATCGACTATTATTACTTTTTTGGGGTCTTGGTTTTAAGAAGACATATTTGCATGAAAGAAGGACTTGCAAGCAGCAAAAGAAAGTTAGAAGTTTTTCATAGAAGCAAAGGCAAAAATGGGTATTTACACACGAAGGCAACCGTCAAAAAATGGAAAGATACTGATATGGAAGTCATTATTAAAACTGTCATTTCGTGACTGATGCAGCCGCAAAAAGCCCTAATGTGAGCTGATGAATTGCAGAACCAATTCAGAATCACCACGTGGCACGTGTATTTAATATAAGTGACAAGAGATGGGTCATTCAGAGACAGATGTGATGGTACGAGTAAAACGGCGGCAAAAAATTCCCACCATAAAAGAGTATCCACTTAACAAATATTCAAGTGATAAATAAATGGTAAGTGGGGGGACTATATGTATTGGTAAAAAATAGACATTACACGTGTAATATCTTGGATGAACAAAGCAATATACGTGGAGAAATGGAAGAGCGACAGCTGGATGAAAGATTAGAAAGAGGTACGGAACAAAGAGGTACGGGGTAAAACCCCCACGAGATAATTAGAAGTGGAAGCTCCAGTCTAATTGAGGAGCTTAAGAGACACAGACAGAATGAACCAACGCAGAATAAAGGACAGATTCATAGATCTTCAATCAATGAGCTGAACGTTACAGAATCGTCATGCAATAGTTACGATTGCATATTGTAACGTTACATTAATGATATAAATATTCATTAATGCTCAATCATTAAGAAGAGTAGATGTTATATTAAGAAATTCCCTATAAAAGGGAGTTAAATCTCACTTGTATGGACACGTTCGAACCACTACTGAAATATACTTACTTTTATGCTATCTTATTGCTTTCTTATTTACAAGTCTAAATCCTATTATTAGTTAATCTCTTTGGTTATCAGAAGCCCGAGTACTTCTTTAAATAGCTTTGACTAAGAATCCAATTATTTGGTTAAATATTTTTCTAGTCCACCATTTATCCTTCTCAATCACGTTAACATGTTCGATGCGATGGTAGGTTTCTCCACCTAAATTCCTTCTGTTTTCTACCACTAGATCAGTTTGACTGGTGTAAATGGGGTTGCTCCCATCTCCATGGATGATCACTTCTTGATTGTTCCATTCAAATTTTACCGCTTGGTGCAAAGTAGATGTGACAGCTCCAACGGCATGTATCTAAGGCCATCCCAGTAGCAGATTATAGAAGGCGGATATGTCTAGTACCTGGAATTCAACATCGAACTAGGTAGGACCCATTTTCAAGTATAGGTTGGTTTCTCCAGTCATGGCTCTTTGCGACCCATCGAATGCTTTCACATTCATAGATCCTACTCGTATTTCATGTAGGCCCTTGCCCAACCTCTTCAGAGTTGTCAAGGAACAGATGTTGAGGTTGGACGCTCCGTCTATCAGAACTCTAGCAATGAACTTATCTTCACATTGCACTGTAATGTGAAGTGCCCTGTTGTGGCTTAATCCTTCAGGTGGCAATTCGTCTTCATGGAAGGTGATCTTATGGATTTCCATCACTTGTCCCACTATAATGGCCACTTTTCTGCTAGTAATGTTGTTGGGCACATATGCTTCATTCAGTACCTTTATCAGAGCGTTCCTGTGTGCTTCAGAATTTTGCAGCAACGACAGGATGGATATCGGGGTGGGAGTCTTATTCAGGTGATCAACAACAGAATAATCCCTTGCTTGTACTTTCCTCTAATGGTCATCAGAACAAGTTTTAACGACGAGTTCTTTGTTAGAAATTTGCTTAATGGTCTCTCCCAAATGCTCAGGTGTGTAAATTCTTCCTGTTTTGGTCATTCCTTATGCAGCGCCAGACTCTTCCATCTTTGTTTTCCCTTTTTCTCCTAGATTCGGCAACATAATCCCAAGGTACATCGTTGGATCTGAAAGGTGGTGTGGATGTCACCATCACAGTGAAAGGTATGGATACATCTACCTCAAACGGAGTAGGTGTAGCTGCAGGTGGTGTCACTTCTACTTCAAAGGGAGCCGGTGTGACTACCTCCACTTTGACTGGCGGTTGTACCTGTACCACAATGGAATTGAGTGTGACTGCCGGCTTCTTAGGATCATCACCTTCCGGAATAAGTTCGATTGATCCCTCGGGATCCCATTCTTCATCAGTTTCTATTACATTGACTCCTTCACCCCTGTGATCTGGGAGGGGGTTGTTGCGAACATTGGGTGTGGTTTATTTCGCCTGTATGACCTTGGTATCAATCAGTGTTTGGATCTTATCTTTCAGGGTGCGGCATTCATCATAAGTATGTCCCTTGATAACGCAATGGTACGCACATGTCTTGTTTGGGTTGGCCTATTGTGATGAGTTTTCCGTAGCCACGGCGGGAATAATGGTGACATATCAAGCAGCTTTTAATCTTTCATACAATTGGTCGATGGGTTCAGCAATAGGGGTGTATTGTCTGGGTGGTTTGCGATCAAAATTGGGCCTTGGTTTTTGGTTATTTGGACGAGATGAAGGTGAATGATAATAGGTTGGTTGGGTATTATAGGTGTGGTAGGCGGTAGCGGGTTGAGTATTTCTGGGAGGTGAAGGTTGGTATGTGGGTGGAGGTGTTTGGTACACAAATGCATATTTCAGACCTTGGGCACTGTTCCCACTTCTTTCTTCTTTGATATGCCACCTGATTGTAGTGCTTTATTCATCGGGCCTGCAGTGCCTCAAAATTTTTCACCATTCCACTTTTGATACCTTCCTCGATCCTTTCTCCGAGCTTGATGATATCAGAGAACTTGTGATTCTCGTTAAGCTTTCGTAATATTGTGGATACTGAGCCCTGACAAAGAACTTATTCATTTGCTCTTCATCTAATGTCGGCCTAACCTCGCTGCTTCTGACCTCCATCGAGTAGCATACCCGCAGAAAGTCTCAGTGGGATTCTTCTTGAGATTCTGGATATAGAAAACGTCTGGTGCATTTTCCGTGTATAATCTGAATCTATCCCTGACATCTGATGCCATGATTACCCAATTAGCCCATTTCTTGGTATTTTGACTTATGTACCAAGATAGGGCATCTCCAGTGAGGCTTCTCATGAATAGCTCATGCGGATCCTTTCGTCCTTTCCAACCCCTACGAGTTTATCACAGTAGGTTCTCAGATGTACTTTTGGCTCATCCGTTCCATCGAACATCTCGAACTTAGGATGTTTGTAACCCTCCGACAATTCCATATCTGGCTGAATGCACAAATCCTCATAATTCAAACCTTCGATTTCTTTGCCTCCTTCAACACCCTAAAATCGGCTTGTGAGTTTCTTAAGCTCTTCTGCCATGTTATTAATGAGCAGGTCTTTTTCGGCGGAGTCCAGTGTATATCATATTGGCTGAGCGGAGTGGGGTAAGGTTTCCACGTATATGGGGTTGTTTTGGTGAATGCTAGGAATTTGGGTGTAGTGGTGATCATTGGTTGAATTTTGGGGATCGAGGGTAGGCTGAGGGGTATTCTGATAAGTGTAATAAGTGGTTTGTGGACACTGAGTCGGGAGATGCTAATATTGAGGCGGTGTAGGTATGGGTAAAGCATTTTGAGGAGGGGTTGTATATTGGTGGGGTGCGGGAGGATTTTACGGGCATTGGTTGGGCGTACTCTGAGGAGGTGCCGAGTTTTGGGTATTTGGATGGTTGATATCTTGGACGTTTAGTGTGAGGGAGAGGTTTGCCAAATGACGGACCTGCTCAAGCTCACCCTATAGTTCAAGTATCTTCTGTTCAAGCCGCGAAACCAAGTCATTTGGTGTCGGAGTACTCTGACCATTAGAAGTTTCCACATTCTCAGCATGTGTGGGGTTGTCTTTTCTGATGCCACTCATATCGTCCATCTTAGCTTTCCCTTTGCCTTTTGATGCACTTGGAGGAGGAGGAGGTGGAGGGCCTCTAGATCTGGTGTGGTAAGTTGATGATGCCAGTATGTGTGAACCAACCTTAGGGGATGGGAATAATCAAAAACAAAATAAAAACAAAAGGCAACCAAGTTAGTGAGAGTTCTGGAAAATGTTTGCAATATTTAAACACATATTGCAGGAATGTAAATTCGCGTCCTAATTTTGGAGCCTCGTTGTGCCCGAGGTAGGCGTAGCGACAATTAGATTTGGAGAATCTTAATTCCAATAATTGCCTCATTTCATTAACGCAATAAATAAGACAAATCTAAAATGACAATAAGGTAAGCCACTAATGGCATTTGGCCTTATTACATTTGAAAAGAAATATAAATAAGCCTAATCTACTTGGTCCAGAAGGACCTTCTCCACGCCTAGTTCTCTTAGCTCCATCGATCAGGTTCCCTAGGTCGTGCATGTTCAGCAGCAGGTATGCCCTTGCCAGATGCCCTCCTTCGTTACCCTCGGCATTTTGGCAGTCTATGCATGTTGCCAAAATGGAATACAGCCCTTTCTCCATCCCAGAACATAGTAGCAGCTTCAATCAATATGTTGTTTGGTTGTATATCTAATAAGGAAGGTAGGTTTCCAAGGACTCTTTTCACATGGTTTTTATCACTTGACGGAAGGTCTTCCCACCAATCTAGCAACAATGGTGGTATGCCATGGACCATGCAGAACCTGGGGACTTCGTGCCTCATTTACTTCAAAAAAAATAGAGTTAGACCATTTCCCCCTCAAGATTCGACTATTTATACATTAGTGATTAGCATATTTGGCACTTATTTATCCAAATTAATGCACAGATCGTAGTTGCAACCATTGGGATTATGGAAACCCCGGTAGACTTTGGACAAGGCTTTTATTAAAGGGTTATTATGTGGACAACATATTAACCCAGGCTAGGTTTGACCATGATGCATGTACAGTTATAATCAGAGTAAGGTTTCTATAGAAGTCTAGACTGGTACCCTCAAGCGGACGACTTGAGGGGGAAAGGCACAGAACCGTCGACTGCACTGCTGATCGACTAGTTTTACCGCAAATAAGCCTTTCCAAATTAAAATAGGGTGATATAGGAAGATCGCAAACACTCATCAAGTGTTTCTATAATATTAATTACGCAGGAGTGGAATATGATGTTGAGCATGATTTATGAGACAGAAAATAGCACGTTGTCACGTATTTGCACGATGGAAAAATGATAAATGCGGTATTTAATAATTTTAAAGGTGGTTAAGAAAGAAAACGAAGAGACAAGTCAGTTTCCATAGTAAAGAGTAATAAAACAAAAAAGAGAAATCGTAAATAACTGAAGATAGGCAAATAAATACACATAAAGCGGGAAGGGGAAGGGATATGCAAGTATTGATGGAATGATAAAGACATGTTTAAAGACTAATTCACAAAATCAGGTTCGTTATGGTAAGAGCCTAGAAATATCCCCAGCAGAGTTGCCACGCTGTTGCGTCCTCCTTTTTCTCGCGAAATTGGGTTTCGACATTTGAGGGACAAATCCTTCTTTTTGGGATTGGGTAAGGGATGGAAGAGTCGCCACCTAACGGACTAAGGTGCATTAGGGAACCTAGAGCAATTAACTCATAAACCAGTTTGCATCACCATAGATCGGGTAAGGGCTCAAATTACCTCGAGGGGAAGGTGTTAGGCACCCCTCAAGGTCCACAACGGTGGGTCCCGGCCAAACTTAAATTAAGCGAATTAGTCTAAAAGGGGAGGAAAACAATTTGGACAATGCAAGTTAGTTTAAACAGGATTACAGGGGGTCCTAGGTTTTTTAGCCTATAGGATCATTCCATGCAATACTTTGTAACTTCCCCAAGTTGGGGTGTTACTCATAGCATTTTTTCACGGGCTATAATCTCCTTACTACCCAATTACTATCTTTCAGTTGTTACCTAAGCGTTCTAATAGCTTCTAGCTCGTTCCTTATGCGTGCACTACCAGTCCCTTACTTATGGCCCTGGAGGTGTTAGGACCTCTATTTAGGATGGTTCTAGACCAATCTACGTTACTTAAAATAAGAAATCTGGGCGACAAACAAAAGACAAATAGGACTTTCAAATAAACAATTAAGGGCTCACATTGACCTCCGCACGTAAACAACAACAGCAAGCAATTGAATCAGCAAAATTCATTAATTTTAGGATCCTATAGGCAGGATATCTATATGAGCAGAAACAAAATATAAAGACAGTTTTATTAAGGCGAGCATTGTGACCTATTTGTTTGACTACTGATATTATTCAGCGCGAATCTGGGCATTCCAAGCAGATAATATGTCACAATTTTAAGCCCAGAATCATTAATTAGTCCTACAGATTGCTTAAGTGATGGCCAGAATTGGTTGAATTCATAATTGATTAACAGAATCCTATAGGCATTATTTCTACGAGTTTACAAATTACAGACCTATAAACATGGTTTCTAAGTGTAATAATGATTTTAACTCATAAAGACAGGTTTTTATTTCCTATTGGCATGCTTTCTAACTGCTGAGTTGATTTAAACCTTATAGGCATGATTTCTAAATTTGAAATTGATTTTGGTTTTATAGGCATGATATCTATTGATTTAAAACATGTAGGCATGATTTCTAGGTTTGAAATTGACCTTTTTATCCTATAGACATGATCTCTAGGTGTGAGGCTAATTGTTTATCCTATAAGAATGATATTAATTAATTGTGTATATGCAGAAATTAAACAGATCGCGAAGAAGGACAATTAACTCAAACAGCAAGGTCCTACAGGCATGGTCACTAATGCACATTTGTTGGATTGGTGGATCCTATGAGCATGATTTCTAACATGCAATGCGAATACAGAATAGGCGGAAGTCCTATAAGCAGGTTCTCTAGTATGCAAGCATAAATACAGAATCCAAATGATCAGGCAAGTCCTATAGGCAGGATTTGTAAACACAGTATAGTACTCAACATAGCTCCATCAGCATAGTTAAATCCTATAGGCAGGATTTCTACCCAGTTTGGTAAAGAAAATAAGAAGACCCCCTAACTTTTACTAATAAACCCCAAATCTGTTATTACAGAGATTATTACAGCCCAGAATATCAAATGAGTTACATAATGGAAATAATTACAATATAGGGAGCATTCATAGGCCCAAATAAACCTGGGAACCAGGCCTTTCAGCCATAGCCACTTTGAAGCACAGCATAGAGATTCATAGCACATTAGAACCAAGTTTCTAGTGTGTCAAAGTTCCCAAGGGCCTCAGGGGACCCAGGGCAATGCTCACACTGGAACCACATTTAGAAGATAGTTCAAGATATTGGAAAATCAGTCCCCAGTGTGTCCGAGTTCAAAGGAGTCTCAAGTGGACCCTATGCAGTGCTCACACTTGGGTGGTTGAGAACCTAAATAACTAGGAGTGGAGGTTTTAAAATCAGTACATAAAAGGAGGTAGGGGCAGGTTTAAAAAAAACATTTCAATTTTAGAAGAAAGAAAGTTCAGAACATAGAGTTGCAGGCAATAAATGCATCAAGAAATCAAACAGAATTGATGCTTAGCACATAGTTCAAACAGATTGAAATCTGATCAAGCTAAGTAATTATACTAGTTATGACAATCATTGTTTAATCACAAAAACCATTAGCCAGAACAACTAAGTTAGCTAGGTACATCAAATAGACAGACAGAACAGATGAGTTAGGCATCAAACATTTTTGATTACATGCTTATAGTACCTTATAAAGTTCAGAACAGCTTAATGGAACAAACTAAACCTTACATTAACTTATGAGAGTTGTCATGCTATTTTAAATAACTTAGTCTTAAGTTAACAGTATTACCAAATGAAATCAAATAGCCATATAAAGGACAGAATCATGCTAGGAACTGAAACAAGCTAGTAAAACAAAGCATAGAGAATGAAATTGCAAAGGTTAGGGCATACCAGTTGAGAAGAGAGTAAGTAAATATGCAATAGCAGTTATGTTCCAGAGCAATTTGGCCTTGGCTTTCAGCCGACCAAACAATAACCACTTAGTATAGAAATCAGAACAAGAGAGAACAAAAAGAGCTTAAGTTTTTAGTGAGTAAAAAAATGAGAGTTCCAGTCTGTCTAAGAGGAAAGACAGAAGGGGTTTAAATAGTACTCAATTAGGTAGACAAATAAGGTAATAAGTCAATCATAGACAAATAAGGATTGGAATCAATTAACAGAATTAGTTTAAAGTCGGTTTCAATTAGTAGCATAAAATCAGGGCAGTATTACTTAGGTTAAGGAAAATTAAATAAATTAACAACCAAATGCTGGACCAAATAAGGCAAGAACAGGTAAATCGAATGAAAAATAAAGAAATACCAGTACTATACAAAAAGGAAATACTGATGTCAAAACCCTAATTTTGGGGTAAGTGATGTTTTAGATGTCAATACTACACAATATTATAAGTTAATTGTGCAGTACCAAATTTTCGAGTGCTGTCTAATAAGAAGAACCTGGTTCTTCTTGGTGTACTACTTACTACTATTTGCGGAAGAATAAAGCAGTAAATTAAAGACACAGATATTTTACGTGGAAAACACCTGGCTCAAAAGGTGAAAAAACCACGACCTACTCCTCAGTAGGATTTGCTCAAACACTTCAGTAAAAACTCTGAGCCAAACGGGCTTACAAAATAAACTCTTTTGTAATCCTAGGACTAAATCTAATCCTCTTTGTATCAACTAGACTCTAGCTAATTTCTACAGACATCAAGCTAACTCTAACTTGAACAGTGTGTACCTATTGCAATTTTCTTCTAAGAAAGCTGAAAAGATACAATGTTAAAACTCCAACTACACCAAACTAGACTCAGTGATAAATGAATGGAACTATTTCTTCTAGTTGAACTGTAACCTTTGCACAATACTTCTGCTTGCAAATAACCTGGAAATTTTGCTTACAGAACTTGATTCAATTTAGCCATTTGTGCGTCTTTTTGTGTCGTCCATTTCAGCAGTAATACTTTGAGTATTTATAAAGTCAGTTGTTGAGTTCTGGTCCGATTCTACCTGGGAGAACAAGTTCTTATCAAACTCAACTTCCTTCCTTTGTTTCTGTCCTTGCTGAATTCAACTTCTTTCATCTACATCAGTTTGCAATCTTTTCATATTAGGAGACATCCTCTTAGTTCTTGGATACTCAGCAATCACTGACATCTCCTATGCTTGTAAGATTTTTGTGCCAACTGCTCCGTTCAGGTGTGTATGATTTGATGCACCTGGTTCATCTTGTCAATTTGTTAATCTTCAAAACCCATTCAGTGACATGGGCCAACAAATTCCCCCTTTCTGATGATGACAAACTCTGTGCTTTTATCCTGTATACACTTCAAACACTTTGTATATTTCTAAGCATTAATCATTGAGAACCAGGTTCATTAGGTTATAAATATCACTTTTTGAAATTTTTGAACCAACACCACAACACATCTTCCCCCTTTTGGAATCATCGAAAAGTTGCAAAATGATACTTACCAATTTTTAATTCTCACTCATGGCCAATTTAGGCAACTGCGGGTGCAAACATGATTAATCATCAAAAGAAACTAATAATGTAAGCTAAATAAGAAATTGAGACATTTTTCAAAACAGCAAACTTTCATTGATTAACAGGGATGATCAGCACCAAAATAGATTAAAATCAAAACAGCCAAAACATGAGAAAAACAGAATAAAAACTTAAACAAAAACTAGACACTGTTCCGAACTAAAGACTTGATAGGTTTAGATGGGGTAGCACTGGACATTCCTAAGGCTGGGAGGGTGCAGATGAGGCTGGGTCCTTGGTTTGTAGAAGGGACAGCATTTGGTGTAAAACACCTTCATTTTTCTCCTTCTCTTTGCTAACTCATCTTTGAGAGCATCACGATGAGATTCCACCTCAATTAAGTGAGACCTCAATCGGAGGATCTCCATATCTTTAACTCGCTTTCTTGCACCAGAGTATGAACCTTGCTGTTGACTGGTAGCTTCTGAGATAAACCAGATTCATCTGTCTGGGCATTGACAGTATAATCACAAGACAGCAGAGTGTCCTTCCCAAAGAAATTCTTAGCAGTAGCCATCTCAGCCTTCTTTGTAGGAACTCCAAAATGAGCAAGAACGGCAGTCAAAATAAAGCCATAAGGGATCTCATGCGCTTTGGTTCCATTCACCACTCTGTCTAAGAGCTAGATGATAAAACCTGGCCAATTTATCTGCTTTCCTCTATACAGACACTCCATGAGGGTTAAATCCATGTAATTAGCAGTGTGTCTTCGTTCTTGTCGGGGCAGCAGGAACTTGATCACAAATTCAAAGAACAGCTTGTGCCTAGTCTTCATCTCACTCGTGTACACAGCCCTAGGTTCAATCTCCTTCTCATTGTCGCAGAAGAATCTGGTGATATTGAGAGCTGAACCCTTTCCATATAAACATGGCCATCTCTGCCTCGTGTAGTCTTCATAACCCTCAGCTATAATGTCTAGAATGACTCCCAGTTCTTGAGCATCAAAGGAGACTTCAACTCCCTTGACCAATGAGGTGACCCTACCTCCAATAACTGTGGAATTCCCCATGAACTCCACAACCTCATTTCTGACCAGCCTGCCTTCCATACGAAGGACCATGTCCTTCCAGCCCTGCGCTGCCAGAAAATCTAGTAAATACCTCATTCCAGGCTTCTCCAAATCCTTCAACAATTTCCCTTTCAAGATTTTTCTCTTGCCAAACATGGAAACTCTGTCAGTAGACACTTCTCCAACCTCCTTCTCTTCATCTCCACTACATTCTGGATCATCATCCCTCTCAATAATCTGTACTTTCTTCACCTTCTTTATCTTGGACCTTGTCCTTGAAGCAGTACTCCCAGTGGTGATGGACACAGTAACTGACTTCTTTGAAGAAGTCTTAGCCTTTTTGGGCTTGGGAGTCTTGGTAACCACTGGAGCAGCCTCCTCTTCTTTTTGGACCAGGTCCAACCAGTCTTCGTCGTCAACAATAATAGGTTCCCCTACCTTTGTTTTCCCTTAACTTTGCTTTCCCCTACCTTTGCTTTCCCCTTCTCTACCTTCTTTCTTTTGCTCTCTTGCAGAGCTTTTTCCAATTTCTCCTCCTCTTCTCATACAGTATTTCTTGTCGCACGTACCCTAGGAACAGGTACACCAACAGAATCAACAGTCTTCCTTTTCTTTGAAGGAACTGAGGCTTTAGACTTTCTGGACTTTGGAGTCCTTATCTTCTTGGGGTTTTATGAGTCCCCCAGCTTCTTTAGTCTTTCAGCCAAAGTTTCTTCCCCAGAAGAAACATGTTCATGTATTTCCTTCATTAACTTCTCCAACCCAGCATCAGCTTCCTCAACTTCAGTAGTTCCCCCTAAAACCATGACATCTTCTTCAAGATTTTCAAGAATGGGGCCACAAATTGCAAGCGTGGTACCATCCTCCCCGGATCCCCTCACATCTACTTCACCCTCATTCACAAGATTTTTCTTTTTCCCAAATTTTCTTTGCCTTCTTGGAACTTCCATATCCACCACAGACCCCACCAACACAAATCGATTCTCAGCAGAATTTAAATCAGAGGTAACTTCAGTATTACCTTTCTCAACACTGGATGAACTAGGTGCTTCGTCTTCATTGGCTGATTTAAATGAATCGTTGGATGATTATGGTTTAGAGCCTTCCTCAGCACGTAACAATTCTTCCAAGGATTTTTCTCTTGAACCATAATCCACAGATTTACGTGCAAGAACCTTAACACGACGAGTTTTGGGGGTTGGGGTAGGGTTTGATGTGGGTTCGGGGATTGTAGAGTGTTTTGGGGTTGGTGATTTTTCAGGAGACTCAGAACTATAGACTGAGGGAGAGTTTGAATTAGATTCATAGTTTCCCCCATCATAATCTCTGTTTGGGGATGAGTCAGAAGAAGCTGGTGGAGGAGACGACATGATTTTGATTTGGTTAGAGAGAGAAGAAAATAAAAGGCAGTAGGGATTTTGAGTTGAGCGAGTTGAACAAGGTTCATCTGGTGTTTTATGCACAATGAGTAATGATGGCCTATTTATAACTTGTGGCTGGGGAGATTTCAACAGAAGTGTATTAACCAAGTAGGATCCTAATCGATTAAGAACTGTCAGCGATTGCACATTGATTAGGCAGTTACTTTCCCCCTAAAACTAGGCTAATTAATTAATTGAGAGAGGACTTCTTGAAACTGATTCATTATTTGGGTAAGTACGAGAATTGAATTTGAACCATAAATGGATAGAGTCTTACTCATGTATGAATGTACTTGAATTAGTACATGTATGGAGATGAGAACGTACCTTGTCAGTCACGTAAACTAACATGGATGAACCAGGTTCATCCTGTTAAAAATCTTTATTTTGCCTCAATTCACAAAGATAGAGAAACATCATTAATGACTAGGGAATCATATTAATAAATGGCAGAAGAGTATGGAAATAAAGACATAGTACTAAGAAATGATTAATCTGATTATGTACCTAATTAAAATTTTCTAGCCAAACAAAACTTCCCTTTTTTTTCAATTCTGTTTTTCAATTAGGTGATCTTAATCATCCCTAATTCAAACATGTTTCTCTCATAATTCTCCCTACTTAATGCTTTGGTAAATATATCAGCAATTTGACGATTAGTAGCACAGAATTTGATTGAGATCATTCCCTTTTCATAGCTATCCCTTAGGAAATGGTGCCTAACATCTATGTTCTTAGTTCTCTTGTGATGAACCGGGTTCTTAGTCATACTGATTTCACTAGTGTTATCACAGTAAATAGGAATGCATCCCACATCTATACCAATGTCCAGGAGTTGTTGCTTGATCCATAGCAACTGGGCACAGCAAGAGACTGCAGCCACATATTCAGCCTCAGCAGTACACAAGGCTACTGAATTTTGTTTCTTGGTGGCCCAAGAGACAAGGAAGGAGCCCAAAAAGTGAGCCATGCCTGAAGTACTTTTCCTGTCAACCAGGAAACCTGCATAATCAGCATCAGCATATCCTACAAGGTCAAAATTACTACCTTTAGGATACTAAAGGCACAGATCAGTGGTTCCCTTCAGATATCTTAAAATTCTTTTTACTGCAGTGAGGTGGGACTCCTTCGGATTGGTTTGAAACCTAGCACATAGTCCCACACTGAACACTATATCAGGTCTACTTGCAGTAAGATAGAGTAGAGACCCAATCATCCCTCTGTATATCTTCTGATCAACGGATAAACCGGGTTCATCCACATCCAATTTTGTAGATGTGGCTATTGGGGTATCTATCTCCTTTGAATCCTCCATTTTGAATTTCTTGAGGAGTCTTTCACGTACTTCTGTTGATGTATCATTGTGCCATGTGGAGTTTGTTTGATCTGCAAACCTAAGAAGAAGGTTAGTTCACCCATCATACTTATTTCAAATTCACTCCCCATTAATGTAGCAAATTCCTTGCTAAGCTTTTTAGGAGTTTCCCCAAATATGATATCATCAACATATATTTGTACAATCAGAAGATCCTTTCCCCTTTCCTTTAGGAACAAAGTACTATCTATCTTGCCTCATTTGTACCCATGTTCCAGCAGGAATTTTGGCAATCTCTCGTACCAAGCTCTAGGCGCTTGCTCGAGACCATAGAGAGCCTTGTCAAGTTTATATACATGATTAGGTGACTCTTTACTTTCAAAACAAGGATGTTATTTTACAAATACATCGTCCTTCAAATAGCCATTAAGAAAGGCACTTTTTACATCCATCTTATAAAGAGTTAATTCCATGTGTGCAGCAAATGCTATAAGAAGTCTGATTGCCTCCAATCTTGCCACAGGAGCAAAGGTCTCATCATAGTCAATTCCCTCTTCTTTGTTGTATCCTTGAATAACAGTCTAGCCTTATTTCTTGTAACAGTTCCATCTTCATCGAGCTTGTTCCTGAATACCCATTTGGTGCCAATTACTGATATGTCTAGTGGCCTGGGTACCAAGTGCCATATTTCACTCCTCTCAAATTGATTCAGCTCTTTTTGCATTGTTTTTACCCAGTTAGCATCTTGCAGGGCTTCAGCAATGTTCTTTGGTTCAATCAAGGATAGAAATGCATCAAACGCACACAGATTTTTCAAGGAGGATCTAGTTTTGATTCCAGATCTCAAATCCGTTATGATGTTCTCAAGAGGGTGAGAACTCTGATATTTGTGTGGTTTTTGAGTACCAGTTGTTCACTTCTGGATTGTTCCATGTTGTCTTGTAGTTGTAGAACAAGATCAGGGCCAGTATTTCCATGTCGAATTCCCCTTGTTAAGTTGCGTGGGGTTGTTGAACCTGGTCCATCTGCCATAGGTGCTTCAATGTGGTCATTGCTCCTCATCTTCTGGTTCCTACTTTACCAACCCCAATGATTTCACCTTTCTTTTCGTTTCCAAAGGAGACATTTCCTCCTTTGAGACTTTCAAGTGAAAGGAACTATTCCATGTTCCCAGTCATATGTTTTGAGCAGCCACTATCCAAGTACCAAATCTGGATGCCTCCTCTCACTTAAACCTACAAAAGGAAATCAGGGGTTAGTTTTAAGAACCCAAACTAGTTTGGGTCATTTTTTATGAGAGAATGGATGAATCAGACTTTTTCTGGCCCAGTTTGTTAGCCAATTTTTCTTTTTAATGAATCTCTCATTTTTCTGACTGGCCTTCTCTTTTACAGCACACTCATATTTATAGTGGCCAGTCTTCCACTATGGGTGCAGATTTATTTTCAAGGAGAGTGAGATACTTGATTTTTGGATCCCACTTAGGCAATTGACTCCCAAAACCAATCCCTCTTATGTTTCTATTGTGATTCTCTTGAAGCCATATCAGGGCGTCAGAGGATTTATTCCATTTACAGGTTCGATCTAATTCATGTTTGACTTTGCTAAGTTGTTCATTAAGAGTTCTTATTTGCTCGTCCTTGGCATACATCTTATCTTTTAATTTTCCTATGTTTTCTTCTAACATGACATGAGAGTGATCAATACCTTTTTACTGGATCCTAGTCTTAACTTTAAGTTTTCAGATTTTAGCTCTAGAATCTCAGTTTCGAGTGGATGAACCTGGTTCATCAAGACAGTATTTTTCTTTTCAGATTCACGGACCCTTATCTCCAGGTCTGTGCCTTTTACTTTTAGCATTGCACACTCTTTAGATAGTTGATCCTTCTCTTTGGTTGTTTCCTTAGAATCATCTATGAAGTCAAGTAGCAACTCGGAGAGTTTCTCCTTAGATAAAAACTTTATTTTAATTTTAAGTTGTGAGATACTTACCTCTGGTTCTTCATAAGTCTCCTCATCAGATTCTCCAATTGCCATGAGAGCCTGATCTTCTGTCTCACCATCTTCTGATTCTTCATCTGAACTTTCCCCCCAAGCAGCAACCATAGCTTTTGTTGTGTTTGTCTTGGGTTGAACCTGTTCCTTCCTCATGTTCCTTCTCTCATATCTTTCCTTTTTCCACTCTACTTCCCACTGAGGACAGTTTTTGATGATATGGTAAGTCTTGCCACATTTATAGCATCCCTCATTAGCAGACCTTTCTGGTGCCCTTGCCTTGTTGGATTTTCCTCCCTTGGAGATGCCCTTCTTCCTCATGAGAAAGTTTCTGAATTCTTTGGTTATCATGGCCATCTCATCTTCCTCCAGATCAGCTCCCTCAGTGATCCTCAGTGCTAGACTTCTCTCCTTCTTTGGGGCATTCATCTTCATGGTTTGCCTTCTGAGTTCATAGGCAGTGAGGTTCCCAATCAGCTCATCCAGTCTAAGGGTTGCCATATTTTTGGATTCCTAGATAGTAGTGATCTTGATTTCCCAGGAGATAGGCAAAACCCTTGTCAAGATCTTCTCTACCTTGTCTTCTTCAAGTATGATTATTCCAAGAGACTTGAGTTCATTTGTCAAGGTTGTGAACCTTGTGTACATTTCCTGAATTGTCTCTCCTTCTTTCATAGTGATGTTTTCATACTGCAAGTATAGTAGTGTACCTCTAAACCTCTTCACTTGAGTTGTTCCTTCATGAGCTATTTGTAGAGTATCCCAGATTTCTTTGGCAGTGGTGCAGCTTTGGATTCTACTGTATTCATCTGGTCCTAATCCACACACTAGCCACTTCTTTGCTTTGGCATTCTTCTCCCATTTCTTCAGATCTTCAGCCGTGCATACAGCCCTAGTCTTAGGTACATCTTCACCTTCAGCAGTTTTCTTCATTGTTGCAAGTGGTCCATCAGTGACTATGTCCTAGAGTTCATAATCCTCTCCAATAAGGTGGTCCTTCATTCTATTCTTCCACCAAGAATAGTACTGGCCATTGAAGAGTGGTGGTCTTGCAGTTTATTGACCTTCCCAGTTCCCAGGTGGTGCACTCATCTTGATCTTTTCCAAGGTGTTAGCCTTTTCAAGGATAACCTGCTCTGATACCAATTGATGTTTTAGACGTCAATACTACACAATATTATAAGTTAATTGTGCAGTACCCAATTTTCGAGTGTTGTCTAATAAGAAGAACCTGGTTCATCTTGGTATACTACTTACTACTATTTGCGGAATAATAAAGCAGTAAAGTAAAGACACAGATATTTTACGTGGAAAACACCTGGCTCAATGGGTGAAAAAACCACGACCTACTCCTCAGTAGGATTTTCTCAAACACTTCACTAAAAACTCTGAGCCAAACGGACTTACAAAATAAACTCTTTTGTAATCCTAGGACTAACTCTAATCCTCTTTGTATCAACTAGCCTCTAGCTAATTTCTACAGACGTCAAGCTAACTCTAACTTGAACAGTGTGTACCTATTGCAATTTGCTTCTAAGAAAGCTGAAAAGATACAATGTTAAAACTCCTACTACACCCAGCTAGACTCAATGATAAATGAATGGAACTATTTCTTCTAGTTGAACTGTAGTCTTTGCACAATACTTCTGCTTGCAAATAACCTGGGTATTTTGCTTACAAAACTTGATTCAATTTAGCCCTTTGTGCGTCTTTTCGTGTCGTCCATTTCAGCAGCAATACTTTGAGTATTTATAAAGTCAGTTGTTGAGTTCTGGTCCGATTCTACCTGGGAGAACAAGTTCTTATCAAACTCAACTTCCTTCCTTTGTTTTTGTCCTTGTTGAATTCAACTTCTTTCATCTACATCAGTTTGCAATCTTTTCGTATTAGGAGACATCCTCTCAGTTCTTTGATACTCAGCAATCACTGATATTTCCTATGCTTGTACGATTCTTGTGCCAACTGCTCCGTTCAAGTGTGTATGATTTGATGCACCTGGTTCATCTTGTCAATTTCTCAATCTTCAAAACCCATTCAGTGACATGGGCCAACAGTAAGTAAAATTAGTAAGCAATTAACAGCCATGGTTAAAGACAGATAGATAGAAACATTAAAAGGAAAATAACCAAATAGTCAAAAATCCTAGAAATTAGGCAAAAATACAAAGACATATAGACGGAAATAATTAAGGTTTGAACCTAAATTTTAGGGTAAGTGAAATGAGTCAGAAGTAATAAAGAAAATACATAGAGATTGAAACATTAAAGGTTGAAAAAGGTTTGGCGAAAATCTGTTAAAATCGAAAACCCTAATTTTTAGGGTAATTAAAATTAGTCAAGAATATCAAAACAAAAATTATAATAAAGATGCATAGAGACGGATAAACAACAACATTAAAGATTGAACCATATTTGGTTCGATTTTTTAAGAATCAAAAATAAAAAATTAGCCAAAAAAATCATAATAGAGATGTACGAAAACATTAAAGAAAATAGTTAACAAAAAATAGTAAACTATAACAGATCTAAAAAGATCTGAACCCTAGCTTTAGGGTAAGTGAATAATCGAACAAAAATCTCAGAGATTCATAGCATAAAGGGACGATAATGAACATAGACGGAAAAAAGTGAAGGTTCAAACCAGATTTGGTTCAAAGCAAGAGAGATCTGTTTGCCATGTTAGGCAAGTGATTATGTAATACCATAATTGGTTAACCAGTAATAGAACAGGGCTAATAAGGTAAGGGAATCGTTAATGGATTACATCTCTGAGTTGGAATCGAAGGGGAAATGGGGGTTACGACGCTAGGGTTTCAGATGGTGAGAGGTGAGTTGAGAGGAGATGAGAAGAGGGGGTTTAGTGATGGCGGGTAGACGGGAAAATGAATTAAGGTTAGGGGTGTAAGTATAATTAAAAGGGTTAGGGGTATTGGGAGCCGTTGATATTGAGAGATCAACGGTTGGGATTATATCTTAGCTGGGCGGGTTAATTTGGACGAGTATGGGTCTGGGTTGGACGGGTATAGGTATTTGGGTACTGGGCTGCTGTATTGGGCTTGGATTAGGTCCGAAATTGAAAAAAAAAAAAGAGGCTAGGTTTTAAATACCCAATTAAACTAGTAAAATAATTTATAAAAATAATTAATAAATAAATAAAATGTTATTTTGTATATGAAAAATGATTTAAAATAATTACTTAATATTATAAAAATATAAAAATTCATTTTCGTGTGAATAAAGTAATTACGCATGTATGGGCTATTATTGCAAAGTTATTGCAGTTATAACCTAAAGATGTAAATATAATTATGCATAAAATGATTAAAGCTTAATATAAATATAAATGATAGAAATTAAGTAATAACATTGTTATAAAATCATTTGTGACGCAATTAGTAATTATTTGGATAATAAAATGTTGGGATAAATTAATTTAAAATCCTTTAAAATTACAGAATATTATGGAAAAATACTAGTTGATGCTCATGCACTATTTTGAAAGTATATATGTATTTTTGAAATATATATATGGAAAAAATTGGGTATCAACAACCCACAATCGTGGACCTCAAAGAGTGCCTAACACCTTCTCTTCGAGGTAATTTCGAGCCCTTACCTGATTGTTGGTGATACAAACTAGTCAAACCTGAGTCATTTGCAAATAGGTTCCCTAACGCACCTTAAACCGTTAGGTGGAGGCTCTCCTCTTTTAATACCTCCTTAAAAGAGTTGTCACACGTTGAAACCCGATTTTGCGAGAAAAAGGGGCATGACACTGGTGTGGTAGGAAGTACCTGAATCTACATAAAAGATGTGCAGAAGCGTAGCATGAGTACACCATAACGGTACCTAGTAAGTGCAAAGCCTAACCTCGGTAGAGTAGTGACGAGGTAAGATCAAGGCCCTACTGGAATAAATAAAATAATGAACAAGTGAAAGGCAATGTAATAATGGCAGTAATGAAATTTAAACAACAAATGGCATATCAAGGTTGGCTACACGGAGCTAAAGCAATTCAATGCAACACAAAGAAAACAATTACTAATATGATAAAGAATCAACAACCAAAAGACAGGTGTTGCAAAATAGAGAAATGCCAACAAGAGTCACTACTGAGGTACCGCCTCGTAGTCTCAACTTACAAAAAATAAACTACAACCTTTCCTTATCTCACCGCGGGAGACCTTATATTTAGTTTTAAAACTCAATTTTCCCGAAATAGCATCCCGCATTTTAGCCCACTTTATCACACCGCATGACTTATAGTAGCTCCCTACTAGCCACGCCTATCAAGCCCACCTTATCTTACCACATGCGTTTCAACCCCCAAAATCTTATACCACCGCAAGCGTATCAATATCACAATGTACCACAGATCGCACCTCAAGTGCCCAATATCACAACTTGCCAAAAGAAATCAACATTAACAGTATTTCCAATATAAGGAGCCCACGGCTCAACAACATTGTAAACACAGTTTCAACAATAAAACTTGAAAGTGAATAACTCAACATAATAGTATTTCACAACTTTACACTTAGCCTTAATGTGAATCACGACCTTTATAACTCAATATTAATTTCAACAACCAGATATTCCACAATTTGATAACTTCAAGTAAAGGGTTCAACAATTAAATAATGAATACGGAATAAGGGAAACAAGAACTTCAACTAAACATGTATACCAATTAGCAAGTAAGATATAAAACAAGTAGAACATACGAAAATAGACTAATGATGATGAATATAACATGATAGGATAACTCAATTAAGGCATGAAAGGAATCTGTATAGCTAAAACCTGTAATTTTCACATTTGGCCCATGTACACACTCGTCGTCTTGCGTACACGGCTTTCACATATCACAATTATCACAACCAACACAATTCCTAAGGGGAAATCCCCCACACCAGATTGGGCAAGTCACTTACCTCCAATCACGCTAACTCAGTCAGCTAGTAGGCATTTCCCTCGATTATCCAACTCCAAACGGCTTAAATCTAGTCAAAACAACTTCATACTATAAATACAACTATAGCAAATTAAGTCAAACAATAAAATTACGATATTTACGAAGAAATAAAAAGTCAACTTAAGAAGTCAACTCGGGCGTGCATCTCGGAACCCGACCAAAAATTACTAAATCCGAATACCCACTCAACGACGAGTCAAACCATACCAAAATTACTAAATTCCGATCACAACTCGGCCCTCAAATTCTCAATTTCCGCCTCAAAAATTTTATTCAATTCTAACTCAAAACACTAATTAAATGATAAAAAAAATAATAGGTTCGTGTAATTTAACCAAATTAGAGTTAGGAAGTATTATCCCAATTTTTCCCTTGAAAATATCCCAATCAATCGCCTTACATCGAGCTCTCTAAGTACAAAAATGTGAAATGAGACCAAGCCCCTAAAAATTTCTATTTCTGCTAAGTAAACTTGCTTCTGCGACCAGGAGGTCCCCTTCTGCGGGACCGCTCCAGCGAAAAAGAAGCGCACCTATGAATAGCACTTAGCCCAGGCCCCTCCACTTCTGTGGACAAGTATCCGCGCCTGCACATGCGAACCTGCGGAAGGACTGTCCCACCTGCGGCCATTGGCCACTTCTACGCTCTTTCCATTGCGGAAGCGAAGTCGCTTCTGCAGAGCTTTTCCAGCTTCTAAGATCCCAGCATCCCAGTCACCTCCGCATCTGTGCTCCAAATGCCGCAACAACGACGTCGCACCTGCGGCTATACCTATCCTAGGTGTGATCACAACAGAAGCAACAACGCTTAGAAGTGCTTAAGGTCCAAAAATGTTCCGGATTCGATCAGAATTACACACGAGGCCTACGGAACCACAACCAAACATACCAACAAGTCCTAAAACATCATACGAACACCCTCGAAGTGTCAAAGCACATCAATAAACTCTAGAACCACGAATCACGCATCGATTCAAGCCTAAGCAACAACAACAACAACATACCCAGTAAAATCCCACTAGTGGGGTCTAGGGAGAGTAGAGTGTACCCAGACCTTACCCCTACCCCGAAAAGGGTAGGGAGGCTGTTTCTGACAGACTATCAGCTCAATAGGAGAGACAATAATATCATAAAAATAAAAATAAAGGCATGTAACAACAAAAGATGCCAGAAAGAAAATAACTACAACGAATAAGTGGAAGGACAATAACACAAAACTATGCAAAACAACAATGGGAACGCAACATAGACCGCTAGCAAAACTAACCAAAACTCTATCAGACTACCCGGTACAAAGAGGGAAAGAACTCTCAACTACCCCCTAGCCTACCACCCTAATTCTCGACCTCCACTTGTTCATATCAAGAGCCATGTCCTCAGAAATCCGAAGTCGCGCCATGTCATACCTGATCACCTCGCCCCAATACTTATTAGGCCGCCATCTGCCTCTTCTCATACCTTCCAAATTCAACCGCTCACACCTCCTAACTGGTGCCTCTAGGCCACACGTGTCTGAACCATCTAAGTCGCACTTCCCACATCTTGTCATCCACGGGAGCCATGCCTACCCTCTCTCGAATATCTTCATTCCTAATCTTATCCATCCTAGTGTTCCCACACATCCATCTCAACATCCTCATTTATGCTACTTTCATCTTCTGGATATGTGAATTCTTGACTGGCTAACACTCAGCTCCATACAACATGGCTGGTCTAACCACCGCTATATAGAACTTACCTTTGAGTTTCGGTGGCACATTCTTGTCACACAGGACTCCAGACTCTAACCTCCATTTCATCCACTCCATTTCAAGCCTAAGAAACTTATGAATTTCCAACTTCTACAATCGATGCCGAAAACCTACCAAATCAATTCCGAATGACCTCAAATTTTGCACACAAGTCATAAATGATATGACGGATCTATTCCAGCTTCCGGAATCCAACCTCGATATCAATAAATTCAACTCCGGTCAAACTTTCCAAATATTCCAAACCTTAATTTTTCTAACTTTCGCCAATTCACACAGAATTGACCTACGGACCTCCAAATCAACAACCGGACACTCTCCTAAGTAAAACATCACCAAACGGAGCTATTGAAACCGTCAAATGTCCATTTCGGAGTCGTCTACACAAAAGTCAAACTACAGTCAATTCTTACAACTTAAACCTCCAACTTAGGGACTATGTGTCCCATTTCACTCCGAAGCTCGCCCGAACCCAAAACCAACCACCCCGGCAAGTCACATAACCACAATATAACATAGAGGAGGCCATAAATAGGGGATCGGGGATAAAATACTCAAAAAAACCAACCGGTTTTTTACATCTAAGCCTTCAGATATTGTGGTTACGCGCCTGAACGAACTTCAGATGCACCTGCCTCAGAACCTGCACAATATGTGCAAATGTATAGCTTGATCATATAAACAACATGCACCTAGTAAGTATCTAGTATAACCTCGAAGAAGTACTGACGAGTGATCGACTTCGACACTTACTAATGGGAAATATACATAAAGTACAAGATTATTTGATAGGCATGAAATACATCAGCAATAATGGAATAATAGGCAATAATTAAATGACCATTTATCAAAATAACAATTAAAAGTCCCAAAATATCACATATTAATCTCAAGAAGTAAGGGCTTAACATGTATAATAAATCCTCAAGTCATGACAGACTTATCAAGCGAAATCGGACTCCGAATGATAACCCTCGAGTTATGCCGAGGTCGTACGACCCGATCCATAGTATTCATGTACATACATTACCGAGGTCATACGGTCTGATCCATAATATTCATATGTGTGTGTGTGTGTCTATATATATATATATATATATATATTGCCGAGGCATTCGGCCCAATCCACCAGAATAGGAGAACTTTTTGGATTTCAAATTTCATATTTCCGCCAACCCTGTAAGTAATGAAGATCGATTTACCATATCTCTAACCAAGTCTTACTTACTAATACAAGCAATTAAACTAACAAGTTGAGTCCAAATAGTGCAAGTAATCGCATAATAAAGGCCTATGTCTACCCGGACATAACATAAATTCTAGCTATTCACGGACTCTCGTCACTTCGTACGCACGTAGCACCCACAATTAGTAGCAAATAGAAATTTAAACACCTATGGGGTAAATTTTCTCTTACAAGGTTAGGCAAGAGACTTACCTCACTCCCAAGTTCACTTTCCGATCCACAAATCACTCTAAAAGCCTCAAGTTGGTGCCGAACAATCCGAAACTAGCCAAATATTGTATAAATTAGTCAATATATACTCAAAAGTTCATAATTTAGCTATTAGAGTAATTACCTAACCCAAATTAGAAGAATCCTAAAGTTCACCCCCCGGCACACGTGACAGGATTCTAGAAACTTTCAAAGATAAATATTCCCCATAACCTCACAAATCCAAATTTATAATTTATACTCAATTCCATAATCATTTTTATGGTCTAATCCCATTTTACCAAAATCTAGGTTTTTCAACAATCTCCTAAATTTTCAAAATTTCTATTTTAAAATCTACTTATAATGTATGTATTAAACTAATAGTGTAGAAAATACTTACTCCAAAGTGCTGGATGAAAAACCCTCCTAAAAGAGCTCTAAAATCGGCCACAAATTGAGAGAAACGAACCAAATAAGCTTAAGTCCCGACTTTTAAAAACATTTCTGTCACGACCCAAACTAACCCTGTCGTGATGGTGCATGTCGTGGTACTAGGCAAGCCGACACAATTGCCAAAGCAAATTTATATTTTCATTTAAATATAATTTTGAAGCTATTAAATATAAAACCTTCAATAAGGAGTTCAAATCAAAACAAAAGTGCGGAAAAGAAAAGCCCGACATCGAGGTGTCACTAGTCATGAGCATATACTTCAATTTGTCATAAAATATCAAGACTGGCATAGTCTAGAGAGTAACTAAAAAGCAACTAAAGGAATATGAGAGGGAGAAGAGCAGGGTTGCGATCGCCAGGCAACTACCTTGCTATCTCCGAGAAATCTGTAACTGGAATAGTCAATAGCCGCTACTGTGTCCAGATACACCTAGATCTTCACACAAGGTGCAGGAGTAATGTGAGTACGCCAACTCAGTAAGTAACAACAATAAATAAATACTGAGAAGTAGTGACGAGCAATAATGCAAGTAAAGTTCATATCACAAAAACTCAATAAAATAAGGCATGCTTTTAAAACCAGAGTTCGAATCAAATCAACTCATTTAAATCCAGTTCCAGCGGAATCATTTAAAAATACCTTTCAACAGTTTTCAAACAAGGCTCAATACAAAGGTTAGAAAAAATGATGAAGTCATAACCAGCCTCTCGGGCAAAACATCACTCATATACAGCCCCTCGGGCATGCCTCCCAATCACTCAGCACTCGGCACTTGGCACTCGCACTCAGTAGGTACCTGCGCTCATTGGGGGTGTGTACAGACTCCAGAGTGGCTCCTATAGACCATGAGCTATATTAAGCTAATCATGGCATAAATCAATGAGGCCCTCGGCCTATATCAAACATGTTGCAGCGTGCAGATGGCTCCCATAAATAAACATACGATCGGGCCATCAGCCTCTCTCATAAATATCCTCACAATCAGGCCCTAGGACTCACTTAGTCGTAAACCTCTCCAGCCCCTCGGGCTTTCAGAAATCAAAGTATTCATCCAACAACATTTATATGATGCATCAAAATAGAGTAATGGAGGCTGAGCTTTGCAGTAAATATGTATAAGCATGACTGAGTACAGATTTTCAATCAAAAACAATGAGAATATAACAAGAAAAGACCTCTAAGGGTTCAAACAACACTAGCATAAGGCCTAAACATGGCATCCAACCCGATTTACAGATATTCTTTCTAAAACACATAAGAATCATATAGTTTCAACAAAATATTCAACTTTACAGTTGATACGGGATGGACCAAGTCACAATCCCCAACAGTGCACGCCCACATGCCCGTCACCTAGCATGTGCATCACCTCAAAATAGTCACATGACAAAAAATCCGGGGTTTCATACCCTCAAGACTAGATTTACAATCGCTACTTACCTCAAATCGATCAGATCTATACTCCGCGATTCTCTTGCCCCTCGATTCGGCCTCCAAATGCTCCGAATCTATTCACAATCAGTACAACACCATCAATATAGGTTAAGGAATGAATTCCACAAGAAAAATTACCAAATTAGACCAAAAACTCGAAATCGGCTCAAACCCGACCCCCGGGCCCACATCTCAAAATTCAACAAAAGTTACAAGTTTTGAAAGCCAATTCACTCACGAGTCCATACATACAACATTTATCAAAATCCAACATCATTTGGTCCCTCAAATCCCCAAACCAAACTCTCCAAAATCCCAAGCCCTAACCCCTCATTTTCACACCTAATTTCCACTAAATAAAAGATAAAACAACGGGAAATCGCCATAGATAGGAGTATTAGAGCTCAAGAAACTTACCTCACTAAAAACCCCTTGAATATCCCTTCAAAGTCACTCTAAGAGCTCCAAAACCGACTTGAAAATGGCGTAAATGAACCAAAATTCGCGAAGACTTCTTTTTATACTTTCTGCCCAGGCCTTTTGCACCTGCGGACCAATTCACGCTTCCGCGACACCGCACTTGCAGAAATTCCATCGCAGGTGCGGAACTCACTTAGGATCCCAGGTTCCGCATCTGTGTACAAACCTCGCACATGCGGATCGCGCACCTGCGCACTCATACTCTGCTTCTGCGAAAACTGACCAACTCTACCCTTCCGCATCTACGTCACAGGTCTCATACCTTCAGGCTCGCAGATGAGACCACTATCTCGCACCTACGCATCCAGCCTAGCCCAACACTGTCCGCACCTACGACTTCCCAAGCTCACCTGCGTCTCCCCTTCCGCATGTGAGGAAAACACCAGTGGTATCAAACACCAGCAGATTCAGCCATCTCCCAAGTCCAAAATTGATCTAATAACCACTCAAAACTCACTCGAGGCCCTCGGGACCTCAACCAATAATACCAACAAGTCATATATCAACATACTAACTTAGTGGAATCACTCAAAACAACATCAAAACACCAAATTACTCTCTGATTCAAGCCTAAGAACCTCTAAACTTCCAAATTCCGAAAATGACGCCTAAACCTACCAAACCACGTCCGAATGACCTCAAGTTTCACACACACATCACAATTGAAAATACGAACCTACTCCAGCTTCAGAAACTCCATTCCGACCCCGATATCAAATTTCCACTACTGACCAAATATCACCAAATTTTTCAACTTCTCCAATTCAAGCCTAATTCTACCACGGACCTCCAAAACACAATCTGGATGCACTCCTAAGTCCAAAATCGCCCAGCGGAGCTAACAGAACCATCAGAAATCCCATCCAATGTCAAATTCTAAAAAGTCAAGCTTGGTCAAACCTTTCAGATTTGAAGCTTCTAGCTGAGAATCATTCTTCTAAATCTATTCGGAATAAACCGAAAATCAAAACCGACGATTCACATAAGTCATGATCCAACACAGGGAGTAACTAATGCCCTGAAACAACCGAGAGCAGTGAAACTGCTCAAATTGACCGATCAGGTCGTTACAGTTTTTGCCCAGGCATTCCTTCTTCGCGATCGCAGGAGAGGCCTCGCGATCGCGAAGGCAAGATGCCAAGGCCATAGAAAATTGAACTTGGCAAACGTGACCACAGCCTCTCGAAGGTGAAGGCTTGTCTGGCTTGTCCTACACGAATGTGAGGGCTTCTTCACGAACATGAAGACCAACCAGCGTGCCACCTCCATTCCCCGCTTCCCCTACGCGAATGCGGGATCTCTCATGCGAACACGTAGGCCACACATCCCAGACCTTCACGAACGGGAACTGGGTGTCGCGAACGTGAAGCACAAATTACCAGTCCCCCCACATTCCTTCTTCGTGAACACGATCGTGAAGAAGGAAATCAGTACCAGTAGTGCAGATTTTTGGACTTAGCTCCGGGTAGTCCGAAACTCACCCGAGCCACCCGTGACGCCGTCCAAAGGCATCAATAAGTCCACAAACATAATACGGACCTGCTCGAACTCTACACGTAAAACAACATCAAAACTAAGAATCGCACCCCAAAACTAAATTGAATCAAATTATGAACTTCAAGATTTTCAACATACTCTGAACGCGCCAAATCATACCTAAACTACTCGGAATGATACCAATTTTTGTGTACATGTCATAAATTACCATACAACTATTCCCAAGCACGGAATCCCAAACGGACCTCGATAACACCAAAGTCTACTCCAAACCAAATTTAAAGAACTTGAAAACCTTCAATGCGCCAACTTTCAACATTAAGTGTCGAAGCGCTTCCGGGTCATCAAAAACCCGATCTGAGAACACGCCCAAGTCCAAAATCATCATACGAACCTATTGGAACCGTCAAATCCCAGATTAGGGGTTTTTTTACAAAAAATGTTGCCACAAATCATACTTGGCCATCTTAGGCCACTATTAAGGAACTAAGTGCTCCAGTTTCAACCTGAACCCTTCCGAACCTAATTCAACCATCCCCGCAAGTTATACAATATTAAAGGCACATACGGGAAGTCTTAATTAGGAAAACGGGAACCTAAAAAGCAAAATGTAACGACTCGACCGGTCATTTTGCATTCTAGAATCACGTGTCCCTAAATGAGACTTCCCATAGTTGCTTGTACTGATTTATGACTTGCGTGGATGGGTGGTTCGAGGTTTGGAGGAGTTTGGGGTGTTGTAGGAACACTTAGTTCCTTAAGGTAGGCCGCAAAGGCCAAGTTTGACTTCGGTCAACATTTTTAATAAACAACCTCGGAATCGAGATTTGAAGGTTCTGGTAGGTTTGTATGTTGATTTTGGAATTGGGCGCATGTTCGGAACGGGTTTTGGATGACCCGGGAGCGTTTCGGCGCCAAATAGTGAAATACGATTCCTTAAGTTCAAAAATTGAGGTTTAGAACGTGATTTTGTGTTATCGAGGTCCAAATGGAATTCCGAGACCAGGAATAGTTCCGTTATATCATTTATGACTTTCTCGCAAAATTTGGTGTCATTCCGAGTTGTATAGGTAGGTTCGGCGTGTTGAAAGCGAATTCTAGAACTTGCAGTTCAAAGTTTGATTCAATTTGGTTTTCGGGTCAGATTCTTACTTTCGATGTCGTTTTTCGCGTTCTGAGAATTCGAGCGAGTCCATATCATGAATACAGACTTATCAGCGCCTTTGGACGGGGTCTCGTGGGGCTCGGGTGAGTTTCGGACCCCTCGGAGCTAAATGCTAACACCAGATTATCTCAGTGTGGTTTCCTTCTATGCGTTCGCGAGGGTACTCACGCGTTCGCGTAGAAGGAGTTGGGCAAGGGTGGAAAAATACCATATGCGTTCGCACAGTCTTGCATGCGTTTGCATAGGGTAAGTCAGTGGCTGGCTAAAATTTTGCTCTCCGCGTTCGCACCCCTCCAACCGCGTTCGCATAGAAGGGCCCTCAGGGGGCCTGGCCATTTGGCTTTCGCGAACAAATTGCCCCTGCCGCGTTCGCATATGAGGGAGGCAGCTGGGTAGTGTGATTATAAAATGAGACTTAGTCATTTGAAACCATTTTTCTTCCATCTTGGACGACTTGGGGAGCTTACATAGGGGAGATTCGACCTAGCTACTATAAGGTAAGTAATTCCTACCATAAAGTGAGTTTAATACTTGAATTTTTGGGTAGATTAACACATTAAATTAGTAGAAATCATGGGTTAGAGTAAAACCTAGGGTTTTGATAAAAATGAGAATTTACCAAGGAATTAGTTATGAAATTATGCAAAAACTATATAATATTGATCCTCAGGTTATGGGTGATTGATTTCCTTGAAAATTTCTGGAATCCAAGCATGTGGGTTGGGGGTTGTATTATGGGATTTTGCAAATTAGGTTGAAATAACCATTTAAATAGGGGAATTGTGGACTTTTGAGCTTATATTTATTTATTTACGTGATGCTTGGATAGTTTCGAGTCCTTGGGCGACGAATTTGGAGTTTCGGGCGCGTTCTTGACCCGGAAAGTAGGCTTGACAAGAGGTAATTCTCCTTTCTAAACTTGTAAGGGGGAATTGTCCCCATAGGTGAAATAATCAATCATGTGCTACTATTTTTGGGGGCTACGTAGGCACGAGGTGACGAGAGTCAGTACGTAGCTACTATTATGCTTATGTTCGGGTAGTCTAGGATCCAAAAGCATGTTTTATTTGCCATACTTGTAACTTTACTAATAAATTTAAAAGTGTTTAAACCTTATCGAACTTGGCAAATGAATTTCTAGAAAAGATTTAAATACTATCTTTGTGACCATTAAAAGAGAAATTGTCATATTCTTGGGTGATTGTTTTCCCGATATAGTCGGGGTGGACTGTTTGAATGTGTATGCTTATGTGTGACCGCTTCGCAATTTATATTCCACGAGCGGGGTGATTTCTTCCACTACTCTCATGGGATCGGACCGTACGCCACTGCAGGTTAATAGATGTATCTATGGTTCGCGTTGTTTGACCCTTCGGCAGTGCACATATATTTTTATTATGTTGGCCTAGGTCGTTTGTCCTCAACCCATTACGCGCATGCTATTGCTTGATATTTTCATAACTGATAAAATGATAGATATCAGGGGAGACGAATTGAAAACTTGTATGTTAGTGCTTCACCACGTAATTAAATTTTATGGTGATATTGGATATTTATTCCTTTACTACCCATACATACCTGTTATCTTCCTTAAATTTAACTTAAACATATTATTTTGACCCTAGTAAGTGTCATGTTGATCTCTCGTCACTACTTCTTCAAGATTAGGCGGGATACTTACTGGGTAAATATTGTTTATGAACTCATGCTACGCTCTGTACTTAATTGTACAGGTTCTGAGGCAGGTGCATCTGGGTACCAGTCCGGAGCTCGTTCCTGATTTATACCTGGTCGAGGCTTCACGGTGAGCTGCTTCTCTTGACGACTTCCAACAGCACTTTGGAGCTTCTTTTTTTTTCTATTTTTGTCTATATTTTTCTCAGGTAGTAGGACAGACTTTTATCCCTTTTGATTTTACTCTACTAGATGCTGTCACGACCCAAAATCCCTAAGGTCGTGATGGCGCCGGACATCCATGTTAGGAAAGCCAACTCATTAATTAATTGAAATAACTTTCCTATTTTAAAATTTATGAAACATTTCCATTCACTTTATTACATGATAATCAAATAAAAGTCTGTTAATTAAAAATAGTGATTTAAAGATTTTATTTAAGCAATTATATCCCAACACATATCCCAGAATTTGGTGTCACAAGTGCATGAGCAATTTCTAAGAATTTATACAATCATTACAAATCCTGTCCGAATTACAACTAGACAAGGAAATTTAAAATGAAATAAATACAGTATGAAGGTGACTCTGTCAGCTGCGGATCGCCTCTGGATGATGCAGCTCGCCTAAGTCTCTGAATCCTCCACATTGCTAGGAAAGTACCAATTCAATAAAAATGCACAGCAAGTGTAGCATGAGTACAAAAACAATGTGTACTCAGTAAGTCGCCCGCCTAACCTCAGAGAGGTAGTGACGAGAGGTCAAATTAGACACTTACTAGGGTCCGACAATATAATATATGACAGAATATGATTAAATACAGTAGACATGTAAGACAGTGAGCAGCGAGTACGTATCGAGTACAGAAATACAGGTAACTACCGAGAATAAACAATAAAGTACACTTTCCTTTAATTTTCCAAATATATTAAGTAAGCAATTGCCTCTTTATTTTATCCCCAAATATCTTATCACACAAAAAAATCATTCAAAAAACATTTAAAAGTTTAACATGCGCATACGGGATAAGAACAACCGGCATGAGCCGTCATAATAGTCACTCTGTGCACTGTCGAGGATCGAACGGCCCGTACCACAAGTGCACCTCTCAATAATATAATAATCCTCTTTGTGCACTGCCGAGGATCGATCGGCCCGTCCCAAAAGTGCACCGCTCAATATAATAATCATATCTATGCACTGTCGAGGATCGAACGGCCCGTACCAAAAGTGCATCTCTCAATATAGTAATCCTCTTTGTGCACTGTCGAGGATCGATCAGCCCGTCCCAAAAGTGCAATGCTCAATATAATAATCATATATATGCATTGCCGAGGATCTAACGGACCGTACCAAAAGTGCATTCTAAATCCGCCGTGGCGTACGGCCCGCTCCCATGAAAGTAGGGGAAATAGCACTCCGCTCGCGGAATGTAAATTGCGAAGCGGTCACATGCAGACGTGCACAATCAACAATCCACCCCGAATACGTCGGGAACACAAATACTCAAGCAAATGACCGATTTCTCTTTTAAAAACCACAAATAGCATTTAAATCCCTTTTTCAAAATTCACTTGCCGAGTTTTATACAACGTTTAATAACACAGCCTTATTCGGAAATACAATTTCCCGCGAAGTAAATAAATTCTCTTTTTAGATGATTTCGAAAATAGACTCTAATCTTCCTTAGTCATTAAATTACAATTTCGATTATATTAGCAGTCTAACATGACAGACAAGATCACAAGTACAACATATAAGGCATGCTAGTGGGTCCTAGGCTACCCGGACATGGCATGGTAGTAGCTACGCACGGACTCCTGTCACCTCGTGCGTACATAGCCACCAAAGAGAATAGCACATACTTAATTAATTTACCTAGGGGGACAATTCCCCCTCACAAAGTTAGAAAGGAGACTTACCTCGTGTCGAATCTACCTCTCGGACCAAGGATGTGCCCGAAACTCCGAACTCTACACCCGATGACTTGTAACTAGCCAAATATTGTACAATTATATCAATTCATGCTCAAAGTAGGGAAATTATCCTATTTATTCAATAAATTCGACATTCTTGAAGAATTCCCAACATTCAACCCCGGGCCCGCATGCTCAAATTCCAAAAATTCTCGAAGGAATCACTCACCCATAGCCTAAGGATCGTTAATATACGATTTCTACTTGAATTCATAGAAATAAATGAGTAATTCATCAAATTCCTCAAGAACTAAATTACTACCCAAATCTTGATTTTCCCATGGAAATCCTTAGATGCTAGGATGAAATCTTGTAAAAAGAAGTTAAGGAGTGAAGAAAATGAGTTAGAAATCACTTACCAACGTTTTGGAGAAGAAATAGTGTTTGAAAAATCGCCTTGTATGTCTTTGGGGTCTTGAAAAATGAAAAATAAATGAAAATACCACTTATTTATACTCCTCTCAGTCCCCCCACCTCGGTCAGCAAAAAAGGGACTGCGGCCCGCTAGCAAAGTCAAGAAAAACTGAAGAAAACCAAGAAAACAATGACTACAGTGACATGCTTTAATATTTTTGCCATAACTTTCTCTACAGATGTCCAAATTATTATTTCTTTATCTTTCTGGAAACTACACACAAAGGGATACAGCTTTCCTTTTTGAATCATCTCAAAATTCCTTGGAGATTAAAAGATATAGGCCTCCGAAGTCGAACCACTGGCCCAGCTCTTCCACCGCGGACCGCGAAAACACGACCGTGGCCGCGAAGCCCTCCACCGCGACCAGCACAAAAAGGACCGCGGACCGCGGTGGTGGGTTCAGATATTTGACTTCTCTGACCTGCAACAGCTATATATTAAGCCTAAGGACATCCCGAGACCTACCCGGAACTCATCCGAGCCCTCGGAACTTCAAACCGAACGTACCAACAAGTCCCAAATCATCCCACGGACTTGCTCGAGCCTTCGGAACATCCAAAACAACGCTAAAACTCATAATCACACCTCAAAATCCGTAAAATCAAACTTAAGAACTTTAAGTTCTTGAATTCGATAACAATGCGCCGAACCGACCTATACTACTCGGAATGACATCAAATTTTGCGAGAAGTCATATTCGACATTACGGACCTGCTCCTACTTCTGGAATCGCATTCCGACCCCGATATCAAAATTCCCACTTCCGGTCGGATTCTTCAAAAAAACCTTCAAATTTTTAACTTTAGCCAAATGACTTTAAAATAACCTACGGACATCCGAATTCACTTTCGATCGCGCTCCCAACTCCAGAATCATCGTACGAAGCTATTCCAGAACTCAGAATCACAAACGGACATCTATAACACTGAAAGGCCTTCCAACCCAAACTTATGAAATTTCTTCTAAAATGCTAACTTCCGCAATATATGCCTAAACGCTCTCGGGTCATCCAAAACCTGATCCGAACATACACCCATGTCCGAAATCATCATACGAACCTGTTGGAACCTTCAGACCCTGGTTCTGAGGTCGTTTGCTCAAAATTCCAATCTTAATCAATTTCTTCAACTTAAGGCTTCCGAAATGAGAATTTTCCTTCCAATTTGACCCCGAACTTTCTGAATTTCAACTCCGACCATACACACAAGTCATAATACCTGAAATGAAGTTGTTCATGACGTCCAACCATTGAACGACGCACTAGAGCTCAAAACGACCGGCCGGGTCGTTACAGATTCCTGTAGACTTGTGACACTAGTTCTTGTCACATACGTTAGTAAACTATTCTTTTGGGATGTAATTATTAAATTATGACTCGTACGGTTATTTTTGCTTAGAGTTTCCTAAATTATTTGTTGTACCTAATGTTTTAAATTTAAACCAAGTAAGTGTTGGGGATGTCTTGGTAAATTAAAGGAAACCCACTAGTAAATTGATGTTGGGTTGCCCGACTATGGTGTTGGGCGCCATCATGACCTGGTTTAGGATTCGGGTCATGACAAAAAATTACGGATCGGATCGTTACAACAAGAAAAGACCATTTTTCGTTGCATATTATTGACCAAATGCTTGAAAGAGTTGAAGACCATGGTTTTTACCATTTTCTTGACGGATATTCTGGGTATAATATGATACCAATTGCTTCGTAATATCAGGAGAAACCCACATATACATGACCCCAAGGTATTTTTGCTTATCAAAGAATGCTATTTGGACTATGCAACGCTCCAGCTACATTTCAGCGTTGCATGTTGGCAATTTTCTCAGATATGACGGAAAAGTTTCTTGAAATATTTATGGATGATTTCACACTCTTTGGTAAGACATCTGAAGATTGTCTCTATCATTTAACTTTGGTGCTTAAAAAATATGAAGAGAAAAAGTTGGTTCTTTTTTGGGAAAAATGTCACTTCATGGTAACAGAGAGAATTGTTTTAGGACATAAAATTTCTGCTAAAGAGATAGAAATAAGGCTAAAATTGATCTTATAGCATGATTACCCCCTCCTACCAATGTTAAAGGCATTAGAAGTTTCTTAGGGCATGCAGGTTTTTATAGAAGGTTTACAAAAGATTTTTCAAAATTTTCAAAACCTCTGACTAACCTATTGATGAAAGATGTGAAGTTTGAATTTTTAGATAATTGTAGGAAAGCATTTGAGATTCTCAAGAAACAATTGACTAATGCTCCAATTGTTGTTTCTCCTCACTGGAGCCAGGACTTTGAAACAATGTGTGATGCAAGTGATATAGAAATAGGAGCGATATTGGGACAACAGAGAGACAAGATCTTCACACCTATCTACTACGACAGTAGAACACTTAATGAAGCTCAAAAGAATTATTCTACAACTGAGAAGGAACTACTAGCAATAGTATTTGCGTTTGACAAATTTCGTTCCTATTTGATAGGAACAAAGGTTACGGTTTATACTGATCATACAGCTTTAAAGTACCTCTTAGCAAAGAAATATATAGATCCAGATTGCTAATATGGATACTCATTTTGCAAGAACTCGATCTTAAAATAAAAGATCAAAAAGGTTGTGAGAATGTAACGACGTGACCGGTTGTTTTTCTTTCTAGAACCCCATACCCCTAAATAATACTTCCCGTACTTTCTTTTACTGATTTATGACTTGCGGGGATGGTTGGTTCGGGGTTTGAAAGAGTTTGAGTTGAAATCGGAACACTTGGTTCCTTAAGGTTGGCTTAAAAGGCCAAGTTTGACTTCGGTCAACATTTTGAGTAAACAACCTCGGAATCGTGATTTGATGGTTCCAATAGGTTTGTATAATAATTTCGGACTTGGACGTATGCTCGGAGCAGATTTCGGATGACCCGGGAGCGTTTCGGCGCCAAATAGTGAAAGTTGGATTCTTGAAGGTTTTAGAAGTTATATAATTTGGTTTGGAACGCGTTTTGGTGATATCGAGGTCCAAACAGAATTTTGAGACCAGTAATAGCTTTGTAATGTCATTTAAGACTTGCACGCAAAATTTGATATCATTTCGAATAGTATAAGTATGTTTCAGCACGTTGGAAGTAGATTGAAGAGCTTGAAGTTCATAAGTTTGATTCAATTGGTTTTAGGGTGTGATTCTTAGTTTTAATGTTTCTGGCGTTCCGAAGGTTTGAGTGAGTCTGTCTTATAATTTCAAACTTGTTGGTGTGTTTGGACGAAACCTCGGGGGCTTGGATGCCATTCAGACTTTGCGCAAGTCGAGTTCAAGCTCAAAAGGAGTTGTTGGTGCACCAGTTCTGGTGCAATCACACCTGCGGTTGGGAAGCCGCAGGTGCGAGCTCACAGGTGCGGTCGTTTCGTCGCGGATGCGGCCCCTTTTTCACAGAAGCGGAACTGCATGTGCGATCACATATCCACAGGTGCGGGCCCAGTCGGTCCAGCCCATTTCCATAGAAGAGAACAATTGTCCGCAGATGCGGTCGACGCGCCACAGGTGCGGAAGTCGCTGAAGGTAGTGGCCTTCATTTAATACGGGAGTTTGTCATTTTTGACTCATTTCACTCCATTCTTGGGAGATTTGGGACCTTCAAAAAGGGATATTTCAACCTAGCTTTGTGAGGTAAGTAATTTCTACCTAATGTGATTTTAATACATAGTTTATGGGTAGATTACAATATGTAAATTAGTGAAAATTATGGGTTTAGAGTAAAACCTAGAGTTTTGATAAAAATGAGATTTAACCACAAAATTTGTTATGGAATCTCGTAAAAACCACATATTCTTGTACCTAAGGTTATGGGTAACAACTTCCTTCAAAAATTTCTAGAATTCGGGCACGTGGGCCCGGAGATGAAATTTAGGAACCTTGCATTTAGGGTTGGGAAATTACTATAATAGTTAGAAATGGACTCTTGAGCACATATTGACTAGTTTTTACCCCATTTGAATAGTTTCGGATCGTTCGGCTCTAATTTGAGGGTTTGAGCACATTCTTGAGTTTGGAAGTAAGCTTCGGGACAACTTAAGTCTCCTTTCTAACCTTGTAATAGGGAATTAATCCCAATAGGTGAACTAATAAATGTATGTACCTATCTGTGGGGGCTTCGTACGTACGTGGTGACGAGAGTCCATACGTAGCTACTATTATGCTAATTGCCTGGGTAGTTTAAGACACGTATCATGCTATACTTGCAATGCTTGCGGCCATACTTGTTACTATAATCACTTAAGTCATGCTAGAAATTGGTAAAACAAATATAGGTGGTTATACTCACTTACTTAAGAATTTGTATGAAACGCTTGACTATAAATGGGAAAATGCGTGTTTTCTTCAAAATAAATTGTTATTTGTGGATCGGGCCGAGCGTCTCGGTAGTAACTAGATGCATCTATGATTTGTGCCATTCGACCCTCTAGCAGTGCACAGTTAATATTATGTTGGACCGGGTCGTACGACCTCGGCATAATTTGCGCATGTTAGTTATTTGGAACTTCCCGTGACTTTTACTGCTTTGATGCTTGAAATGTAAGTTGTTACATGATATGACTGAAATTGACATGTTGTGTATGAAAGAATGTCTTACTTCTCTCTGATCTTAAACTGTCATTATCATTCATGATATCTATGCTTAGCATAACACTTAAATTATATTATTATTGGCCCTAATAAGTGTCAAGTCGACCCATCGTCACTACTTCTTCGAGGTTAGACTGGATACTTACTGGGTACATATTGTTTATGTACTCATACTACGCTTATGTGCTTAATTGTACAGGATCTGAGGTAGGTGCATCTAGCTACCTGTTCGGCGTGCGTTCCTGATACTTGACCGAGATTCCACTATGAGCTTCCCCTTCTGAGTCGTTCAGTAGCATGCCGGATTCTCCCTTTTGTTTATTGATGTCTATTATATTTCAGGCAGTAGGATAGTTATATTTTGTATATTCTACTAGTTGCCCACACACTTGTGACACTAGATCCTGGCACACACATTAGTAGACTATTATTTTGGGTTTTAAAATTATATTCATGATTACTTCTGGTGGTTCTTGCATTGGATGCCTGGTAATTTCATTAAGTACCAAATGCTTAAATTTAAGTAAGCATTTGTGGTTGGAAATTCTTAAATAAAAATGGAAATCACTAGGTTGTTCACGGTTGGCTTGTCTAGCGACGGTGTTGGACGCCATCACGACCTGACATGGAATTGGGTCGTGACAGAGAATCAGGTAGTTGATCATTTATCTCGTTTGGAAAATCCTCCTACTGAGATAGAAGATATCAAATAGGAATTTTGCGTTGAACATATATTTTCATTCACACTGTTATAAATTGACCACCTTAGTTTGCTGATATTGCCAACTACTTGGCTGGAGGATGGATTCCAAAAGATTTTTCTTATTAACAAAAGAAAAAACTTAAAAAATAAGCAAGACATTATTATTGGGAAGATCCTTGCTTGTTTAAATTTTATACAGATGACATAATCAGGAGATGTGTACCGGATATAGAAATGAACAACATCTTAAGTCACTGCCACGATGGGGCTGTAGGAGGACACTATGGAGGAAGAAGGACAACAGCTAAAGTACTTGAAGTTGGCTTTTTCTGGCCTACTCTATTCAAAGACGCAAGAAAATATGTCGCCACTTGCGATAAATGCCATAGAATCGGTAACATTTCAAAAAGGGATGAAATGCCTCTTAACTCTATTTTTGTATGTGAAATCTTTGATGTTTAGGGCATTAATTTTATGGGTCATTTTCCTCCTTCAAACGGCTATGGAATATATTTTGGTAGTTATTGACTATATTTTAAAATGGGTAGAAGCAATTGCTACCAGAAAAAATGATGATCATATTGTTTGTGTTTTTCTCAAGAAAAATATTTTTTCTAGATTTGGAACTCCGTGAGTTATAATAAGTGATCGAGGAACTCATTTTATAAATAGACAATTTGCTAGTTTGTTGTTAAAATATGAAGTAACTCATAAAACAGGAACTCCATATCATGCTCAAACAAGCGAGCAAGTAGAAGTTTCCAACAGTGAATTAATAAAAAATTTAGAAAAACTGTTGGTTCTTATCGAAAAGATTGGTCTTTAAAATTGGATGATACTTTATGGGCATACAGAACTGCTTATAAAACTCTCATAGGTACATCTTCTTATAGACTAGTTTTTGGGAAAGCTTGTCATTTACCTATGAAATTAGAACATAAAGCATATTGGGCTATAAAATTGAATCTAAACTTGCCAGATGCAGGTAAAAATCGTCTATTCCAGCTTGATAAGTTGGAAGAGTTCAGACTTACAGCATACGAAAATGCTAAATTGTATAAGGAAAAGACCAAAAAAATAGCATGATAAGCTCATCTGCCATAAAGATTTTAAAGTTGGAGATCAAGTTATGTTGTACAAAAGCCGATTGAGATTATTCCCAGGAAAGTTTAAGTCACGCTGGATAAGATCATATATAGTAACAGAGATTACCCCATATATGGTGCCACTGAAATACAACATATAAATGGGAGAAAAATTTAAAGTAAATGGTCACCGACTGAAGCGTTATGTCACCAGAATATTTGACAAACATGTTTTAACAATCCTTATTGCTTAAAAGATAAAATTAAAATAAGTCGAGCTGGCGACATTAAACTTAGAACTATATCCTTAATTCTTAAATCTCTCTAAATAGTATTAGTTATATAAATATAGTAACGTAATTAATTATCTACATATATTTGATCTTTGAGTTAGTTTATTATATATGTGTGTGTGTGTGTGTCTTATTTATAGTATATGTATTAGTGTTTAATATAAATAATATTTTTTTTTAAAAAGAGAAAAAAGATCATTGATTACTTTTTCGAATAGTTACGTCCTTTCTTCTTCTTCTTTTAGTTTACTGATATGAATTTCTTTATAAGTTTATATCTAGATTTTGTGTAGTACATATTCTCTTAAATAATCTTTTAAAAAAAGGGGGGATAAGAAATCTGGACAACAAATCTAGGAGACAAAGACACACTCTACTTGGATCTCTTCTCAAATCTTAATGCCAACTTTTCCCCCATCATTTTTCTAATAAATAAATACTTTAAGTTGTTCTCAATCTCATTAAAATACCTCTATAAATAAACTTTTCACTTGCCTCACCTTTTTCCCTTTATCTTTTTCACCATACCTTACGTCTCTCCATCCTTGTTCCATCATATAGACACCAATCTACCACACCAAGACCACAATATTTTCACTACTAATTCCAATATCTACTAAGCAGAAAATAAAAAATGACATCTGTGAAAAGAATTTTTTCAGATATGGGCATACAAAGTGAAAATCTTGACCATTCAGTGAGGAAACTTGCAGAGACTAAAAAATATTTTGCAAAATAATGTAAGATGGTGTTTGTGCTAACAGATGGGTCTGCCGGGGTGGTTGGTTTGGTTTCGGGGATTTTTCGAAATGAATTGGGACACTTAGTCCCAAGGTTGGAAGCCTAAGTTGGAAGAGTTTATTGGATGTTGATTTATGTATAAACGGCTCTGGAATGAAGTTTTTATGGTTCTGATAGCCCCATTTGGTGATTTAGTACTTAGAAGTGTGTCCGGAAATGGATTTGGAGGTCTGTGGGTGGTTTTAGCTTGAATTGGCGAAAATTGGAAAGTTAAAGGTTTGGAGAGTTGAGAAGTTTGATCGAGAGTTGACTTTGTTGACACCGGGCTCCGATTTTGGTTCCGAAAGTAAGAATAGGTCCATTGTGTCATTATGATTTGTGTGAAAAATTTGAGGTCAATCGGAGTTGGTTTGATAGGTTTCGACATCGATTGTATAAGTTGGAAATCTATTAATTTCAATAGGCTTGAATTGGTGGGCGATTCATATTTTCTATGTTATTTGATGTGATTTGAGGCTACGAATAAGTTCGTGTAATATTTTAGGATGGGTTGGTATGTTTGAATAGGGCCTCGGGGGTCTTGGGTGTGATTCAGATTGCATTTTGGACTTGTGTAATTGTTGGTGCGTTCAGTTCTGGTGCCACCGCAGCTGCGCTAATTTGGTCGCAGGTGCGGAATCGCAGGTGCGGAATCGCAGATGCGGCTGGCAATGCGCAGATCCGGAGGTGAGTTCAGGACTATTGGATCGCATATGCGAGAGGGGGTCCGCAGAAGCGGAGTCGCTTCTGCTGGGAGGAGACCACAGAAGCGGAATTGAACAAGAGGTAAGCAGGTCAGATGTTTCCGCAAAAGCGGACTTTTGTGCGTAGAAGCGCATACGCAGGTGCGGGATTGGGACCACAGATGCGGTTGGTCGGCCTTTAAGTGACTTTCGCAGATGCAAATTTTTTAGCGTAGAAGCGGTACCGCAGAATCAGTGCTATTGACCGCTGAAGCGAAAGTGATGGACAGTGATTTAAAATCGAGGGTTTGAGTTCTTCTCTCATATTTGGACTTTGGGAGCTCGGATTGAGACAACGAGTTTTCACCTAGATTGAAGAGGTAAGTGATTTTTGATCACTTTTGTCCATGAATATTGAATACCCATTGATTATTTGATCTATTTATCATGAATCTAAATTAAAATTTGGGGATTTTTAGCCAATGTATTGAAGAGTAAGATTTGGGGATTTGAGGATCAATTGATGGTTGGAATTAGATGATTTTGGTATGGTTGGACTCGTTATTGAATGAGTGTTTGGATTTCGTGAATTTTATCTGGTTCCGAGGCATGGGCCTGGGTTGACTTTTTGGGTTGAGGTTTTGAATTTTGTTAAAGAACTTAATTCTATCGTATGGAATCGATTCCTATAGCTTGTATTGATTATATTATGTTGTTTGTGACTAGATTCGAGTCGTTCGGAGGCCGATTCGCTAGGCAAGAGCTTGTTGGAGTTGTAATTTGCACGGTTTGAAGTAAGTAACACTTTTAAATTTGGTATTGAGAGTAAGAATCCTTGAAATATATCTTATGTGGTTGTTGTTGAGGTGACGCACATGCTAGGTGGCGGGCATGTAGGCGTGCACCATGGTAACTATGACTCGGATAATTCTGTGGTATGTGTAGTTGTCTAGTCTTATATCTATCCGTGCAATTCATATGTGCTAAAGTAATTGAGTTTTGATCCATGTTAGAGATCATGTTAGGACTATGTGCTTATTATGTTGGGACCCACTGAGGTTATTTCTCATGTTGATTTATTTGCTTAAGTTGCAATTATGTTCCCATTCATATTTATTCATTGCATATCATATATTAGTCTATAATATCATTGGTTTTTACACCATATTATCATTATTGGGCTGATTGATGTGAGATTTGTGAGCTTGAGAGACTGGAGAGATTAATGACTGAGTTTGGACCTGAGAGCCGAATTATAAGTGACATTTATGGGATCAGAATGCACATCTCAGGCTTTATTGACTCATTATGGGATCGGGTTACATATTGCAGCATGCCATGTTGGCTTATACTACTTGGGTAGGATCCGCCCCTCTAGAGTCTGACATACTAGCAGTGAGCGCAGGTACGGTACAAGGCTGAATGATTGAGTGTGCTGAGAGATTGAGTGTGATAAGCGATTGAGTGTGATCAATAAGATTGAGTACTCTTAGAGTGTGAGTACATGAGTTTGTCATTGTGATGATTACATGTGACATGCATATTTGACATGTATACATAGAGATGTAACATTCCTCATGCTAGGTATACTTGGCATATTTTATCAATATTGAGCTTAAGTTGTTGAACTTAAAAGCATGTCTACATTTATGTACTGTGTATGAACTGATTATGGAATTTCTCTGAGTTATTAATGTCATTTTCCTGTTATATCTGTATTGTCATTATCTGGATTCGGGTTGTACCTTTCTGAGCTCGTCACTGCTTTCAGCCCAAGGTTAGTCCTGTTATTTATTGAGTACATTGATTCGGTTGTACTCATACTACACTTTGTAGTTCGTGTATAGATCCAGGTACATCTAGACACGACAGTTTCTAGATTTGGTATGGACTCTGCTTGGAGACTATTGAGGTAGCTGCTTTGGTGCCCGCAGACCTCGACTCTCCTTCCTTTTAGTTTTTTTCAGTACTGTTCTATTTCCTAGACAGTTGTATTAGATATTTAGATTGTGTTGACACTTAGTAGCTCATGTACTCGGTGATACCAGGATTTTTGGGTTTGTTGTTGTTGAGTTTTAGTTGTTTTTATCAGTTATCTACGAGATATTTTCATTATTAAACCTGTTAAATCACATTTTTAATTCAAATACACCTTGTGCAATAGTTCTTATGTTCATGGGATATTTTTCATATTATTAATTATACTCTCATACAAATAAATATAATTAGCACGCGCCAAACTTTATAATGGATTTATAACATTTCGAAACTTTTTCTCGGGCGCAACAAGTTACTAGTTTACTTTTTGCATTTCTAACAATATATAATTTTAAATTCGTGTCTAAAGATCCAATATAGTGATATGTTCTAAGTTAACTTTTCTGTTCTAAAGAATGCGAGTTAGTAAGCCTAGTTCATCGAGACAGAGCGAGTATTTAGACGGGAACAAATATTGTGTAGCTGGCCAGAAAATTAGTAGCAATATTGAGGTCGGTAAAATATAAAAAAAAATTAGTTTATACATGATCATTTTGGATTTTTACAGACAATTATTTTTTTAAATTACAAGAAGCAACTAATATGGGACAGAGTAAATCAGGAAGTAGGCTAAAAACTCCAGTGCAATAAATGGGAAACTCAACAATCTCCTCAAGTTGTTCAACTTAAAAAAAGAAGCGGTCAAGACAATCGAGGATAGACTGAGCAGAAAACTGGCCAGCACGGTCGATGAGGATGAACTAGGAGGAGGAGCACCACCACCAGGAGCGGAACCTGAACGAGGAGGAGGAGCACCACCACCACCACCAGGAGTGGAACTTGAAGGTCCGGTTGCAGACCGTGTAGGTGCACAAGCTTCCGGTTGAGTGGAAGAGGATGGTGAAGGAACGACTGGACTGGTCGGCTTGCTGGGGGTAGGTGGGTTGGCTCTAGGAGTACCGGTGCTAGAAACTGTAATAGCTAATTTCTGGCCATTTTGGCAATGTCTGCCAAAAGTGCAAATGTAGTAGTGATCACCAGCAGAGTCAAGAGTTACATTTGCTGGTCCTGCCATTATGGGATCGCCAATGGCGTTTTGGGAATTGCACCCATCGAACGATGTTTTTTGTACTTGCAATACGTCATGTTGGTTGGTCCCAAAATTGAAAACTGTGAATTGAAAAGAAGAATAGTAATATGATAAGGTACTCAATTTAGTTTAAGCTAAAGGATATCTCAAAAGGAAAATGGAATAAAAAATTATAGTATACCTAGAGTGTCGCCAACATTGAAGGTTTTTCCAGCAGCCCAATTTGTGTAAGTTGCAACGCCATTGTTCGGTATGGTCCAACCTATGTTGTCCCCAACCATATGCACCGCTGCTCTTGTGTCTTGCACCAAACTCGCAACAGCTAAAGCAACAAAGACAATCATGCACAATATTTTGTCCATTATCTTTGAATTTTAGTAATTACTTTCTTCGTTTCGAGAGAAGATTTATGACAAAGAGATCCTATTACAACTGAGGGAGTTGATTGCTAGTTTTGGTAGAGGAGGATGAGATTCCTAGAACAATTTGGCTATGTTTATATAAGGAAAGTATTTTGAATTGATCTCTGGACTCTTAACTTAGCATGGTGCTAAGTCTAGAATTTCAACTATAGCAAAAGTGGTGGGAAATAAACGTAGGATTTTAATGCTGAATGGACCCAAAAGAGAAAAGTTAGAAGGCGGCTAATTCAACTCCCAAAATAATCAACTGAAGCAAGTCAATGAACAATTGACTTGTACCTTTGCCCTTATTTTGAAACAATAAATTTAATGTCTTAAAGATATTTTGCTATACGGTTTAGTTTACGAAGTTGAATTGCAGCTAGTAGGTAATTTCCTCTGTAGTTATCTGAGAGATTATTGATTATGTTTTCTTCAAATTTTGAAGTCTTTTTTGGTTCAACAAAAATTACTATTCTATTTGTTTCAATTTAAATGACACAATTTTCTTATTAGTCTATCTAAAAAAGAATGACATATTTCTATATTTAAATATAATTTAACTATAAAACTTTTTATTTTACTCACTTCACCATTAATGAAAAGCTTTTATAGTTACACAAGTATTATGATCCCACAAAGTTTTGTCTTTTAAGGTCACATATTTCAAAAGCATTTTGTTTTAATTTTAAACGTTGTGCCAAATCAAACTAGATAATCTAAATTGATTTGAA
>ML343720.1:0-20870 GCA_005239505.1 Nicotiana paniculata | reverse complement strand
CCCAAATTTTTTGACAAGGACTGATTCAATCTCTTGTTTTGTTAAGTCGTTTCCTTTTACTCCCGTAGTGAAAGTAGTCACATGATCACGTGGGTCAGCTGTTCCATCATATTTGGGAATGTCAGGCATTTTAAACTTCTTGGGTATAGGCAAGGGAGTCGCACTTGGCTTCCAAGGTTGTTGAGAATACCTATCAACATCAATGCCTTTGATAATAGGCGGTACTCCAGGAATTTGTTCGATGCGATCCTTCTGCTCATTCATCTGTTTCTGCATGGTTAGCAGTAAATTTTGTAATTCTGAGTTATTAGATATACCTGGTCTCGCTTCGAGAGATTCATTAGGAGTATCTGCCCTTCCTAAGTTTGCCAAACCAGATTGAGGATTTTCCATGGTGATGGTATTATTGGGGGGTGGTGTTGGTGGTGCAGGTAANCCAACCCAGATTGAGGATTTTCCATGGTGATGGTATTATTGGGGGGTGGTGTTGGTGGTGCAGGTAACGCCGCCGGTAATCCCCTCGCAAATTCTTGCAAATCTTGGCTCACATACTCTGTAATCATTTGCTTTACTCGATCTTTTTCCACCATTTGATCATTATCATCATTGTTGTTATTGGATCTTTCTGGGGATTGTTCCCTTGAACCACGTGGGGTTCTTGAAGGTGATGGAAATGGGGTTCCATTCCTTTGCTGGTTGTTGTCGTTGGAGTTCGACATAGTTCAGAGGATATCGCTTGAAAAGAAAACAAAGATTATTAGATTCCCGGTAAAGGAACCAATTTGTTTAACCAAAGAATTAGATCCTTTGACTAAAGCTATTTCTAGGATGAACACGGATTACTAATAATCAAGGAAATAGAGAAAAATGAATAATAGACAATATTGCAGAAATATAGAAAAGCAAAGTAGATTGTATTCGAGAATCATATGCCTTTACAAGCTGTATTCCCCCTCCCTTATATAGGAGATTCCTTAATATAATGTATAACTCTTGCTATGATTGCCCATTAATGACTAATTATGACATTGATGGGGTGTTAAAAAGGATAACGGTAATTTGGGTACGATTACATAACGTATGAGTAATCAATTATCGGTTCTTGAATCTGCCCGTAGCTTTATCCAGATTCATTCTGACCGTGTCTCTTCCCTGTCTTGATCAGGTTGAGTTTCCCGTGGCTGATGAGCTCGAGGGTTTATTGAATTGTGCCTCTTTGTTCCGTACCTCTTCAAAGAATCACATCCAGCTGTCGCGCTCTCCTGTGTCCACATAACTGGCTGAGTTTTCAAGAGTAGGCTTACGTGTGAAATTCTTTTTACCAATACAAATAGCCATCGACTCTTCTCCATAAGTTAATTTCTTATCAAATTGTGCAATTGATGCTTCAAGCATATGAGAGGAGTCCAATATACATTTTTTTCCTAGAATATAAATATGGAATAGTATATAGAAAAAATAATAACTCACATCCCTTCAATTATCTCTTATAATCTTATAAACCTTGGATTTATCTTCCCTATTTTTTTTTTCAAATTGCATCACGCCTTTCACAAAGGAGACTCCTATGATCACTCGGTCTCCAACTACAAATTCCATGTCTATTTTTTCTCTTATTCTGCACAAAACTTTTGTCTGCTTTGTGCTGTAAGTAAATTCTGTATGATTAAGTAGGCATTATCAATAGCTTCTTATACTACTAAGTCTGAACCCAATACCTTAGCCTCATTATTTTTTTGTCATCTAATAAGGGAGCGAATTTGTCGCAACATTTCACATGATGTCATGCTCTAACTGCAAGCTATCATTATAGGTAAGTTCACCTAAATGTTGGGAATCATCCCAACTAGCTCCAAACTCAAGAATACCATCTCTCAACATATCCTCCAAGATCTGTATAGCACATTCGAATATTGCGTTTGCGTGAGATAAAGTAGAGCTCTATTGAGTCAGATAATTTTTTGTTCAAGTATATTTGTGCATATTATACCTCACTATCCTACTTTGTAAGCCAATTTATAGCTTTCCCACATATAATTATAACTTCTAATTGTTTGAGGTAGCTTTGTCGTAAAATTCACTTGATTCTATTTTATTTTCAACTTTGGAATATCGAGTTGTTGTAGTGTGCCTGTGAGTCACAAATGTTGACATGGTAACAAGTAAAACTTTTAGAAACAAGGTTAAGTTAATCTTCCTCCTTTTTTTCACAAATATAAATTATTTCTAATCATGGTACATCTTACTAGGCTTCGGATGTATAGTGTATCTAGGATGGTGAGCTCCTCAAGAATAATTTGTCTTAACACATCTACATCTAATATATATAACTAGTTACCTAGTCGATAATATAATTTCTATCAATAGTTATATCCTTGCTATTACTAGCTAGAACCTAATCTCGATATTTGCATAATCGGTCATCTTTATATTGAGTGACCTTTATGCACTTTCTAGTGAAGACTTTACTTGAACACAAGACAACAATGGCTCTGAAATTTTTCACACTAAATCTGACACTTGTACCATTTAGTCTGTGCATATCTTTAACCAAAAGTCTCGTTATAGGAGCTATATGTGTCGAACTACCCCACAAATTTTTTTTATTTACTTAATGCATTGGTCATAACAATGGCATTTCCAGGATGATATAGAATAGTGATATAATAACATTCCTTAAATAATTTTAACCATCCACGTTGCTAAAGATTCAAATGTCTCTGCTAGAAGACGCATTTTAGACTCTTGTGGTCTATAGAAATCTCGCAAGTTTCATTGTATAATTAGTGTCTCTAATCTTTAGAGCAAATACAATTCCGGAAATCTCCAAATTATAAATGGGATGGTTCTGATCGTACTTCTTTAGTTGTGTTGAAGTATAAGCTATTAATGATCAGTTTACATATCCTAATCTGACATTCGAAGCATTACATAACACTGTGAATCCTTTAGAACATAATGATAAGGCTAATATTTATAGTGGTCAAACATGTCTTGAGCTTCCAAAAGCTCTACTCATTTTTTTTTTGTTCACTGAAACATTAATTTTTTTAATGTTAACTTGGTAAATGGCGTCGCTACTATAAAATAATTCTACAGAAATAGCTTGTCGTAACTCCTTAGCCCAAGAAGTTGTGAATCTCCATAGAAGTAGTTGATCCTTGCCACTTCTGAACTGCTTCTATCCTATTGGAATCTATCGTAATCACATCCTTAGTTACAATATGCCCGAGGAACGCCACTGAGTCTAGTCAAAACTCATGCTTAGAGAACTTGGTAAAAAGTTGTTTTTCTCCAGTGTCTTTAACACTTTTTTTTTCAAGTGATCCTCGTATTCTTCCTGGCTAAGAGAATATACAAGAATATCCCAAGTAAGAACTATGAATTTTTTTTTCTTTCCAAAAGCCAACTTGAATACCTTATCTATTGTATAAAACCTATAATAGAAAAAAATAAAAATATATAAAGACATAAATTGAGTGTCACGACCCGAAAACCAACCTGGCCGTGATGGCGCCTATCGTGATACTAGGCTAGCCAATTCACTATGCACAACAGAAGAAACCTTTCATCTGATTCAATATTAACCAGTATTTCATAAATCTTCCGTTTTAGCATTTCAAAACAAATAAAGTTAGGTAAAACATTTAAATACAGCCCCAAAACCCGGAGTCATCAGTCATGAGCAACTAAAAGAAATATAAAATCTGGTATTGTTCCCTTACTACAAACAAGTCTGAGAATAAACAAAATGACTAAATAGGAATGAGAAAGGCAAGGTTGCGGACGCCGTGCAGCTACCTTGCAATCTCCGAAGTTCTCCAAAGAGAGTAAACCAGCTCTCACTCAGCCCTGGCACCTGAATCTGCATACAAGGTGCAGGGAGTAACGTGAGTACACCAACTCAGTAAGTAACAAGCCTAACCTGTGGATTGAGAGGTAGTGACGGACTAAACCTACATATTCATGACAGAATAAATGTACAGAAATTTAGGATGCTTTCAGTTAACTAGACACCTCAAGTGATAAGATAAACACAGTTCTGAACAGTTTAACTTATATACCTCGACTTTTTCTACATGCCAATGCATCAACAGTATGAAATGCACAAAGTTATCCCACTCTCAAATACTCGTCCACTTAGTACTGTATACGGCTCGCATGGCCCGGGGAAGATCCCTTCTAGAATATATACACATCACACAGAAGTCACTCAGTACTGAGGAAGGCTGATCTAGCCCCAAGGAGAAGATCCATCTCCAGATAATGATACACCTCACAACCACTCGGTATTGTATGTGGCTCAACGACCCAGGGAAAATCCATCCCAGAATACGTATACACGTCACTGACCTCAGTCGCTCAGTACCGATGGAAACAGGCCAATCCAGCCTCATTGAGAAGATTCATCTCCAAGCATAAACACTTCGGACAAGATCCTGTCCAGGGAAGATCCATCCCTCAAATATCACTGCGCTCACTAGGGGTGTGCTACAGACTCCGGAGGGGCTCCTACATCCCAAGCGCTAACATAAGCCAGATCCAGGCATAATCAATATAACATGTTGCGGCATGCAGCTCGATCCCATATATGTCACTCAATATCAGACTCTCGGCCTCACTCAGTCATCAGTCTCCAGTATCGCTCACATGGGCTCACAATGCATGAACTAGCCCGAATCAATGATATAATGTACAAAAAAACAATTACCGAGACTAAGACATGATAAGATATGCACTGACAAGACTGAGTATATAATATCAATGAAACACATGAGATGATAGCAATGAACGACCACTCGGGTCTCAACAACATCGGCGTGAAGCCTTAACATAATATCTAGCATGAATTCTATCATGTTCGCATTAAGACGACCACTCGGGTCTCAACAGTATCGGCATGAAGCCTTAACATAATATATAGCATGATTTCTAGAATGTTCACATAAGTAACATTGACAGAAGCATAGATATCAACAAGAGAGAACCAATAAATGGTGCCATGGAATGAACCGGGTCACAAGTCTCACGGTGCACGCCCGCACGCCCGTCATTTGGTATGTGCGTCACCCGATTCTAATCACATAACATGTAGTTCGGGGTTTAGAACCCTCAGAAACAAGATTTGAAGCGTTACTTACCTCAATCAAGCCAAAACTCTACTCTGCAATGCCCTTGCCGCTCGACACGGCCACAAATCGCCCCGAATCTAACCAAAATCAGTATTATATCACTAATATTTGCTAAAGGAGAGAAGCCCACATCAAAATTATCAAATTACATCACAAATCCCGAATTCGTCCAAACCCGACCCCCAGGCCCACGTCTCAGAACTCGACAAAAATCACAAAACAAGAATCCTTACACTCTCAAGAGTCCATACATACCAAATACATCAAAATCCGACAACAAATGACCCCTCAAATCCTTAAATAAAAGTCTCAAGTTCCCAAGCCCTAACCCCTCAAATTACACCATTAAATCCCATAGATTTCATGATTAAACAGTAGAAAAATCATCACAAATGCAAGAAATAAATTCCAAGTAACTTACCCAATTGATAGCCTTCAATTTCCTCTTAAAATCACTGCTCAAAAGATCCAAACCATCCAAAAATGGTGAAAAACCGCGAAGGCAACCTGATATAGGTTCTGCCGAGCACTCTTGCACCTGAGACTCCAAGATTCGCACCTGTGGCGCCGCACCTTCGAAAATCCCTCGCAGGTGCGGATTTTCATTAAAACCCAATTTCCGCATTTGCGGCCTTCTTCATGCACTTGCGATCCCGCAGGTGCGAGCCAACCTCCACATCTGCGCTCCCAGTCCAGGCTCCGAAACTCCGCATCTCGTCCGCACCTGCGCCTTCACACCTGTGGCTCCCCATCCGCAGGTGCGACCACACCAGAAGGCCTGTACCAGCAGCCAATTTGCTACATTTTTCAAACTTTTAGCTTCCGTTAGCCATCTAAAAATCATCCCGAGGCCCTCAGGACCTCAACCAAAAGTACCAACAAGTAATATATCAATATTCCAACTTAGTCGAACCTTCGAAACACTCAAAATAACATCAAAACACCAAATCAAATACAAGATACAAGCCAAAGGATTTCTAAACTTCTGAAATTCGCCAATGATGCCGAAACCACCCAAACCACGTCCGAATAACCTGAAAATTTGCACACACATCCCAAATGACGCTACGAACCTGTTCTTGTCACGCCCCAAAACCGAAGGACGAGACCGGCGCCCAACCATATGATCCCGATCAAGCGGACCTGCATTGCCTTTCCTGCCCAATGCGCTACCCCGTGTTTACAATATACATTATTCCACATGAATTAGCAATTTAGAGTTTAAGCATGAATCTACTACTTTATTTCCTTTTCTCCTTTATCATTTCCACATTTAATAATCACAAAACATACAATAATTTCGGTTCAGACCATGATTACTAGTAAACACATTTACTGCCCAAAATACATATATGTACAACCTACATCATGTCTACGGAACCTCTAAGAGTACTAAGGGTTTACACAATACTTGTTGGCAACAAGGCCCCGGCTATACCTTAGAGATATAACATATACAAAAGGGAGGATATAGACTACACACGGCCCCGAGAGGAAGTGGGGCTCATCGGATCTGCAGAATGTATGAAGGGGAAACACCACTATCGGCAGTCTGAGCTACCTGTTGTGGAACCACCTACATCCATATAAAAGATGTAGCGCCCCCGGCAAAAGGGAAGTTAGTACCATCGAATAGTACTAGCATGTACGAACCAAGTTTATTCCAAGTAGAATCAAACAATACACAATTAGAAAACAGTTAGGGTAGCCACAAAAGTACCACACAGGTATACAGAAAACCACAAATGAAGATTCCACAATTACTCATTTCAGTTATTCATCTGTTGCGGCGCGCAACCTGATCCCACCGTACATTCTCATCTCACCCTTATTACCTCTCCACCCTTATTACTTTGTGTTGCGGCGTGCAACCCGATCCCACCGTACAATCGCATCTCACCCTTGTTACCTCTCCACCCTTATTACTTCGTGTTGCAGCGTGCAACATCCCACCTTACAATCACACTCCACAACAACAACCACCAACAATTACATCACAAGGATCTTTATCATGAAGAACATAAGTCCATATCAACCAATAACTATGTGAAATCAAGGCACAATGATCCTTACCAATCAATAATTCATACCTGGTGTTTCCACAATCATTAACTCAATAAAATCCGCCCATATTTACTTTCATTATTTGCTACATAGCATTTAGCACTTAGATACATTCAATAATTTATTTCATTATCATTTCATTCGTTTCGCAGCACATCCTCTTGTACCGATGTATTCAACATTTAACGAGCCTTACACATGGTAGGATAGCACAAATAATCACCCTTCATAATCTCAATTATCATGGTAATTTACTTAAGAAAATAAGAGAATGAATTCGTACAACTCGACACAGCAGGACAAACAATCCACATATGCTCAAGCAAGAATTTCATACCCTGTACTCGGACACCAACAAGGTAACTCTACAAAGATTAAAGTTAGCCATACATACCTTGAATCAGAATTCCCCTTTAAATTTTCTACCACAATTCACCAGACGTTCTAGTACCTTCAATCTAGTTCACAATGTGGCGTAATTTAACTTGGAATTAGGAACAATGATCATGTCTTGAGCTCACTTGATCATTCTATCAAACACTAGGTGTTCCTTCAGGTTGAATGGCCTCTTTTAGTGAAAGATTACTCTAACCCATTTCATTTTTCTAGATTATGATTAGTTAGTTACATGCATGCAGACTCCTACCCCTATCTTCATGAACTCACCTAACCATGTTTTATTTTAACAAAAATCTGGAAATTTAGGTTGATGGGGTAGAATTTTACCTCTTTTAGTGAAGAAAATGGTGTCCTACTTGATCAATTCTAGGCCTGAGTAGCGATGGGGGAACAAATTGAGGAAGATGGAACTCTCTCCCTCTAGAACCCACTCTCTCCTCTCTTTATTTTATCAGAAAATGAGCTTAAAGTGAAAGGGCGAGGTGTTTTAATGTACTAGGGGTCGGGTATAAAATTAGAAATTTAACAGTCCCGAAGCAAAAATGCGGTCAGGAATGCAATCGCATTCCTGCTATGCTGTCCGCATCCCTGTCGCATAATTGGCCCTCAAATGGGCCAAAAAGATAAATTGACTGCCCAGGTATGAGACCACTATGCGGCCCGCATACATGTTATGCGATTGCATAGTGCGTCGCATAACTCCCTAAGCAAAAGACAAGGTACAAGAATTCGACAACTATGCGGCCCGCATTCGTGAAATGCGATAGCATTCTGGGCCACATAGTTGTCCTCAAAATGGACAGCAAACTGCGACCACTCTGCGGTCTGCATACCTGATATGCGATCGCATAGTGGACCGCAGACCTGCACAATTCTGGAAAATTATATCTTGTAAGTTCCGGGGTACTTTTTACTCAAAAAGGGCCCGTTTTAAGAATTTCTATAGTTATAACAACACGGGGACCTATTTGGGCATTATTTTTAGCCATTAAATTTTACGGGTCTTTACATTCTCCCCCACTTAAAATCATTCATCCTCGAATGAGGATCGGGGAATCACTAGAGTATGAAAAACACAAGATAAACCAACCCCCAAATTTTTACTAACTCCGATATTTTCTGAAATTTCGCCAGAGTTTCCTTTGTAATTAGGCCTATCTACCTGTCAGAGAGCCCCCGAAACACATTTTAACCAATTCCACAAATTTTTAGTTAATCTATCGACTTGTACATAATCCGGTTATTACAACAAGTTACATGTAATTCAATTACTTTCACAAGCCTCACATAGTTAGGTTAACTCCACAAGTTTGCACATAATTCAACTATTACAATGATTTGCACATAATTTCAGCTATTTCAATGAGTTGCACATAATCCAACTAATCACAATAACATATACATTTATGGAACAAAGTTTGAAAAGTCACAATAGTAGGGTAATTAGGGGAGTGGAGTGTTCTTGCACAAAATTAAACACAATATATATTTGCGTAGGAATGACAACTTTCAAAACACTACCGGACTTATTCAAACAAGTGGGGATATTTCTCTTTCATTTCATTTTACGCTTCCCATGTGGCTTCTTCGACTTGTTGACTCCGCCATAATACTTTAACAGAAGCAACCTCTTTGTTCCTCAATCTACGGACTTGCCTATCAAGAATAGAAACTGGAACCTCTTCATACGACAATCCTTCATTAATTTCAACTGTCCCAACTGGCACAATGGCGGATGGATCCCCAATCACCTTCTTCAACATGTACACATGAAACACTGGGTGCACTAATGACATCTCAAGGGGCAATTCCAGCCTATAATCCACTCATCCTATCCTTTGAGCAATCCTATATGGCCCGACATACCTTGGGCCAATTTCCCTTTCTTCCCATACCGCATCACTCCTTTCATGGGAGACACCTTCAAGAATACCCAATCATCTACTAGAAACCCTAAATCTCTTCGACGAATGTCCGCATAGGATTTTTGATGACTCTGAGCAGTCTTCATCCTTTCCTAAATGACTTTAACTTTTTCCATAGCTTGGTGCACAAGATCCGGTCCTAGCAGTTCCGCCTCGCCAACCTCGAACCATCCAATAGGAGACCTACACCTCCTTCCATAAAATGCATCAAACGGGGCCATCTGAATACTAGCATAGAAACTGTTATTATAAGCAAATTCTATAAGCGGCAAGTGATCATCCCAGCTACCCTTGAAATCTAATACACAAGCCCGTAATATATCTTCAAGCGTCTGAATGGTCCGCTCTGCCTGCCCATCAGTCTGTGGGTGGAATGTTATGCTGAGATTTACCTGCGTACCCAAACCTTGCTGAAATTTCTTCCAAAAGTTAGCTGTGAACTGGGCCCCTCGATCCGAGATAATAGATACTGGAGTGCCATGGAGTCTGACTATTTCCTTGATATACAACTGAGCATATTGTTCCGCAGTATCAGTGGACTTGACTGGAAAGAAGTGAGATGATTTCATGAGCCGATCCACTATTACCCAAACAGAGTCGAACCTACGAGGAGTGCGAGGTAACCCCACCACAAAGTCCATATTGATCATCTCCCATTTTCACATTGGTATTTCCATAAGTTTCTTCAACCCACCGGGCCTCTTATACTCGGCCTTCACTTTCTGACAATTCGAACACCTAGCCACAAAGTCTGCCACACCCCTCTTCATACCATTCCACCAATAAATCTCCTTGAGATCATGATACATCTTCGGAGAACCTGAGTGTACTGAATACCTGGAATTGTGAGCCTCTGCCATTACCCTATCCTGAAGATCATCCATGTCCGGAACACATAGCCTCCCTTGGCACTGCAAAACACCGTCATCATTGCCGGGCGAAAATGCTGTAGTTTTATGATTCAGAAAATCCTCTTTCAACTGTACCAATGTTGGATATCTGAATTTCTTTTCCTTGATTTCCGTTACAAGTGAAGATTCTGCTCCATTACGCACCACGACATCCCCTTCGTCTGAGGTCGAAAGACAGACACCCAGTAGCCAACTGATAAAACTCCCGAGCCAAAAGCCTCTGACCTGCTTCCAAATGAGCCAAGCTACCCATGGATTTCCGACTAAGAGCGTCAGCTACCATATTCGCCTTCCCTGGATGGTACAAAATATTCATATCATAATCCTTTAGAAATTCTAACCACCTCTGCTGCCTTAAGTTCAACTCCTTTTGTTTGAATAAATACTGAAGAATCTTGTGGTTTGTGAACACGTCCACATGGACCCCATAAAGATAATGTCGCCAGATCTTTAATGCAAACACAACCGCTGCGAGCTCCAAATCATGCATCGGATAATTCCTTTCGTGATTTTTGAGCTGCCTAGAAGCATATGTTATTACCTTACCACATTGCATCAATATACACCCCATACCAACCCTTGAAACATCACAATACACTACAAACCCTCCCGAACCTTCTGGCAAGGTCAACACTGGCACCGTAGTCAATCTCAATTTCAATTTCTGAAAACTCTTTTCACAAGCATCGGACCACTGGAACTTAACCGCCTTCTGCGTCAGCTTAGTCAATGGGGAGGGGAGGGTATAGAATCCCTCCACGAACCTCCGATAACATCCAACCAAACCCAAGAAACTACGGATCTCTATTGGGGTCGTTGGTCTAGGCCAATCCTTCACCGCTGCAATCTTTTGGGGATCAACTCGAATCCCTTCCCTGGAAACAACATGGCCCAAAAAAGTGACTAATTCTAGCCAGAATTCACATTTTGAAAACTTCGCATACAACTGGTGATGATGAAGAGTCTGCAGAACCGCCCTGAGGTGAGTAGCATGATCTTCCTGACTTCGCAAATAAACAAGGATGTTGTCAATGAAGACAATCACAAAGGAGTCAAGGAACGGTTTGAAAACCCAATTTTTAAGATCCATAAAAACTGTTGGGGCGTTGGTTAGCCCAAAAGACATTACCAGAAATTCGAAGTGCCCATATCGAGTCCCGAAGGTAGTCTTAGGAATATCCTGCTCCCTGAGCTTTAACTGGTGATACCCGGACCGCAAATCAATCTTTGAGAAGAACCTAGCACTTTGTAACTGATCGAACAAATCATCTATCTGAGGCAATGGGTATTTGTTTTTGATGGTGACCTTGTTGAGCTGCCGATAATCAATACACATCCGAAGAGATCTGTCTTTCTTTCTGACAAAAAGAACCGGTACGCCCCAAGGCGACACACTTGGCCGTATGAAACCCTTTTCCAATAGATCTTTCAATTGCTCTTTTAACTCTCTCAATTCTGCTGGCGCCATTGTAAGGTGGAATAGATATAGGCTGCGTATCTAGCAATACATCAATCCCGAAATCAATCTCTCTATCCGGTGGAATTCCAGGAAGCTCGTCCGAAAATACCTCAAGAAATTCATTCACAACAGCCACAGGTTCGGGAGCAGGCACCTCTGAAGTGGTCTCCCAATCCGAACCAAATGGTAGATGCACGCCTTTCTGATCATCTTTGAGGCTTTAAGGTAGGAAATAAATCTACCTCTTGGCACAACATCATTCCCCTCCCACTCGATAAGTGATTCATTAGGAAACTCAAGCCTCATAATCCTAGTTCAGCCGTCGAGTTTAGCAAAGCACGAATAGAGCCAATCCATCCCCATAATTACATCAAAATCTACCATTTCTAACTCAATAAGATTGGTTGTGGCATCCCGACCACGCACCGTGACAACACAATTCCTATAGACTCGCACCTGTCGTAATGGAATCACCAACCAGAGTCGACACAGAGAAAGGCTCGTGAAGCTGTTCGGGTTCTATCCCAAAACTTGAAGCAATAAATGGAGTAACATATGACAAATAAGAGTCGGGATCAATAAGAACATAAACATCATGTGACTAAACAGTCAGAATACCTTTGACAACATCTGCTGAAGCCTCCGCACTCTAGCGACCACTCAAAGCATAGAACCGACTGGGTCCCCCTCGACCCCGTGCTCCACCCTGACTGTACCGCGCCCTGCTGGAGCTAGAGGGCGTGCTGAAGATGTAGCGGCTGAAGAGATGGATGGCTGAACAGCACGCTTACCCGTGCCATGACTAGGTGCACGGCAGTCTCGCTGGATATGGCCTCTCCCTCCACATCTATAGCACACCGGTATATCCAAGTAACAAGGCTCAGAATGAGACCTCCCACACTTAGGGCATGGGACCCTCCGCTGCTGCTGGAACCTCCCACCTGAACGACCCAACTGATGGAACCTTCTACTATCTGAACCTGGTCCCAAGCGACCTCCCCGCTGATAACTACGCCCTGCTGGCGGGGCACTGGCTGAGGACTAAGCATAGGACTGGGATGGCCCTGATGACCCTCTCCCAAGGATTGATCTCCCTCCTCCAACTGAACTCCCAGGGTTGCCCGCTGACCGGGCCCTACTACTACTCTCCCTCTCCATTCTTATCTTCAACTTCCGAGCCTTTATGGCCTGGGAGAATCCCACGATCCTCCCATAATTCATATCTGAATGCAAGGCAGCTGTAGAAGCTTCATTAAACACCAAGGGACCAAGGCCTTGAACAAACCGTCAAACTCTGGCCTCTATAGTCGGCATCATATGAATGGCATATTTGGAAAGGCGCATGAACTCCATGTGGTACTCCCAAACAGTCATGTTGCCCTGCTTAAGGACCTCGAACTCCGTAGCACGGGCTTTCATAGTCTCGGCAGGCAAGAAATGATCCATGAAGGCATCAACAAACTCATCACACTTTGCCGGAGGGCTCCCCTCCCCTCCCCACGGGACCCCTCCCACATCTCAAACCACGAATACGTTGCTCCCTTTAACTGATAGGAAGACAACTCAAACCCCTCGGTCTCTGTAGCCTTCATAACCCGGAGAGTCTTGCACATCTCATCAATAAACTCCTGAGGATCAGCCTCTGGGTCGGTGCCTATGAACTATGGAGGGGCTAACTGCAGAAACTGGTTGACCCTAGAACCTGAAGAATCCCCTTGCTCGCTAGAGGATGCAGGGGCAGTATGTGATCTTTGGGTCTGGGAGGCCACTAGCTGAGTCAACATCTAAATAGCTCCCCTGAGGTCCCCATCAGAAATACCGGGACCGGAAGTTGGGACTGAAGAAGAATTAGGAACATCAGCGGGAGGGACTGTAGCACCCTCTACTGGAGCAGGAATAGGAATATCCTGGCCTGGGATGGAAGATTCAGGCAGATTCAGAGTCGGGGAATCATTCTCACCCACACCATCAGATAAAGAATTCACGGCACTCCTGGGGTGGCATTGGCCTCTGGGCCGATTCGGGCTCTCTTCTTGGGTGCCATGTACTGAAAATTGGAATAATGCATGGGTTAGATAAAGATGTCTTCATCTTCCACTTTATCGCACGATACAGAGTAACAATGAAAGGGTATTTTCCTAAATGTCCATGCAGCCCCCTAATTATAGATGTGGTCGACAACACACCGATAAGAAGGGCTCTACTAGACACGGCTCCGAGACATCCTAGGACACTTTTAAAAACCTTAGGCTCTGATACCATGTTTGTCACGCCCCAAAATCGAGGGACGAGATCGGCGCCCAACCGGATGATCCCGGTTAGGCAGACCTAGATTGCCTTTTCTGCCCAACGCGCTACCCCGTGTTTACAATATACATTATTCCACATGAATTAGCAATTTAGAGTTTAAGCATGAATCTACTACTTGAGTTCATTTTCTCCTTTATCATTTACACATTTAATAATCACAAAACATACAATAATTCCGGTACGGACCACGATTACTAGTAAGCACATTTACTGCCCAAATTACATATATGTACAACCCACATCATGTCTACGGAGCCTCTAAGAGTACTAAGGGTTTACACAATACTTGCCGGCCACAAGGCCCCGGCTATACCTTAGAGACATAACATATACAAAAGGGAGGATATAGACTACACACTGCCCCGAGAGGAAGTGGGGCTCACCGGATCTGCTGAAGGTATGAAGGGGAAACACCACTATCGGCGGTCTGAGCTACCTGTTGTGGAACCACCTACATCCATATAAAAGATGTAGCGCCCCCGGCAAAAGGGAAGTTAGTGCCATTGAATAGTACTAGCATGTATGAACCAAGTTTATTCCAAGTAGAATCAAACAATACACAATTAGAAAACAGTTAATGTAGCCACACAAGTACCACACAGGCATACAGAAAACCACAAATGAAGATTCCACACTTACCCATTTCAATTATTCATCTGTTGCAGCGCGCAACCTGATCCCACCGTACATTCTCATCTCACCCTTATTACCTTTCCACCTTTATTACTTGGTGTTGCAGCGCGCAACCCGACCCCACCGTACAATCACAGTTCACCCTTATTACCTCTCAACCCTTATTACTTCGTGTTGCGGCGTGCAACCCGATCCCACCTTACAATCACACTCCACAACAACAACCACCAACAATTACATCACAAGGATCTTTATCATGAAGAACATAAGTCCATATCAACCAATAACTATGTGAAATCAAGGCACAATGATCCTTACCAATCAATAATTGATACCTGGTGTTTCCACAATCATTAACTCAATAAAATCCGCCCATATTTACTTTCATTATTTGCTACATAGCATTTAGCACTTAGATACATTCAATAATTTATTTCATTATCATTTCATTCGTTTCGCAGCACATCCTCTTGTACCGATGTATTCAACATTTAACGAGCCTTACACATGGTAGGATAGCACAAATAATCACCCTTCATAATCTCAATTAGCATGGTAATTAACTTAAGAAAATCAGAGAATGAATTCGTACAACTCGACACGTCAGGACAAACAATCCACATATGCTCAAGCAAGAATTTCATACCGTGTACTCGGACACTAACAAGGTAACTCTACAAACATTAAAGTTAGCCATACATACCTTGAATCGGAATTCCCCTTTAAATTTTCTACCACAATTCACCGGACCTTCTAGCACCTTCAATCTAGTTCACAATGCGGCATAATTTAACTTAGAATTAGGAACAATGATCATGTCTTGAGATCACTTGATCATTCTTTCAAACACTAGGTGTTCCTTCAGGTTGAATGGCCTCTTTTAGTGAAAGATTACTCTAACTCATTTCCTTTTTCTAGATTATGATTAGTTAGTTAAATGCATGCAAGACTCCTACCCCTATCTTCATGAACTCACCTAACCATGTTTTATTTTAACAAAAATCTGGAAATTTAGGTTGATGGGGTAGAAGCTTACCTCTTGTAGTGAAGAAAATGGTGTCCTACTTGATCAATTCCAGGCCTGAGTAGCGATGGGGGAACAAGTTGAGGAAGATGGAACTCTCTCCCTATACAACTCACTCTCTCCTCTCTCTATTTTATCAGAAAATAAGCTTAAAATGAAAGAGGAGGTGTTTTAATGAACTGGGGGTCGGGTATAAAATTAGAAATTTAACAGTCCCGAAGTAGAAATGCGGTCAGGAATGCGATCGTATTCCTGCTATGCGGTCCGCATTCCTGTCGCATAATTGGCCCTCAAATGGGCCAGAAAGAAAATTAGACTGCCTAGGTATGCGACCACTATGCGGTCCGCATACCTGTTATGCGATCGCATAGTGCGTTGCATAACTCCCTCCGCAAAAGACAAGGTGCAAGAATAAGACAACTATGCGGCCCGCATTCGTGAAATGCGATCGTATTCCTGCTATGCGGTCCGCATACCTGTTATGCGATCGCATAGTGCGTTGCATAACTCCCTCCGCAAAAGACAAGGTGCAAGAATAAGACAACTATGCGGCCCGCATTCGTGAAATGCGATCGTATTCTGGGCCGCATAGCTGTCCTCAAAATGGACAACAAACTGTCCAGGTATGCGACCACTATGCGGTCCGCATACCTGATCTGCGATCGCATAGTGGACCGCAGACCTGTGCAATTCTGGAAAATTATATATTTTAAGTCCCGGGGTACTTTTTACTCGAAAAGGGTCCGTTTTAAGAATTTCTACAGTTATAACAACACGGGGACTTATTTTGGCATTATTTTTAGCCATTAAATTTTACGGGTCTTTACAGTTCCAACTTCCGAAATTCCATTCCGACCCCGATAGCTAATTTTTCATTGCCGACCGGAAATCTCCAAAAATCCAATTTCGCCAATTCAAGCCTAATTCTACCATGGACCTCCGAATAACATTTCGAATACACTCCTAAGTCCCAAATCACCTTACGAAGCTATCCGAACCATAAAAATCACATTTCGAGATCATATACCTATGAGTAAACTTCCGGTTGACTTTTCAAACTATTGAACCAAGTTAAGAGACTAAGTGTCTCATTTCTCTCCACAATCACTCTGAACCCGAGCCAACCGACAAAACACAACATACAAGAGTTGATCACACATAATAAATCAGAAATAGGGGAAACGAGGCTAAACTCTCGGAACGACCGGTCGGGTCGTTACATTCTCCCCCACTTAAACATACGTTCGTCCTCGAATGTGCCCAGAGTTGTTCCAAAAACCATCAAAATTGATTAATAACCTTACCATGCACATACTCGGGGGTAACCCCATGTCACCCTACCCCATATAGGTCCAATAGCACAACATAGCTGAAACTTCGCAATCCTACCTAATCCATAAACCTTAGAACCAAATTTTCACTTCTGAAATAATTTATAAGATCAAAATCCCACATCTATAAGTTCCATAAATCCGGACAAGCTGTACCAAACCTTTCCCGTAACCCAAGATGAAATTGTTTAACCAAAGAATTGGATTTTTTTCCCAAAGCTATTTTAAGAAGAACACGGGTTTGTGATAATCAAAGAATAAAATTATAATGGTAGGTAAACTCGTAAATGGAAAGAAGTAAGATGCACAACAAGTAAGTATATTGCAATAGTAGTTCGAGTGTTTTTTTTCCTCCTCTTACAGGTTATATTTTTCTCCATTATATAGGGAATTTCCTAATATAACGTCTGCCCTTTTCGGTGATTGAGCATTAATGACTAATTATGACTCTAATGTAACGTTACAATGAATCAACTGTAACTGTTGCGTGAATGTTGTGTAACGTATGGATCTCTAATTTGAAGATCTCTGAATCTGCCATTTATTCTGCCTAAATACACTTTTGACCGTGTCTCTTCATTTTCTCAATCAGGTTGAGACTTCCGTAGCTAATTAACCCATGGGTGTGATTTTCCGTGCCTCTTTGCCTCATACCTCTTCATAGAGTTCCGTCCAACTGTCGTGTCTTCATTGCTCCACGTAAATTAATGAGTCATCAAGATTTATTACACATGTGAAGCTCTTTTTTACCAATACAGATATTCCCCTCACTTACCATATATTTATCAATTAATATTTAGTAAGTGGATACTCATTTATGGCTGGAATAATTTACCGCCGCTTCACTCAAATCATTGCATATTTTTCTGTACGTAAGTGTTGCTTGTCACTTCCATTTAATGTTTATGGCACGTGGAATTCTTGGGTTGGTTCTGCAATTGTTCAGCGTCTTTTAGGGCTTTCTTGCGGCTGCATCAGTCACGAAGTGTCATCTTCAATTATGGTTTTCACATCATTGCTTCTTTTTTTTCATTTTTTGACGGTTGTCTTCGAGTATAAATACCCCCTTTTCCTTTTCTTTCACGAAAAGCTTCTAACTTTCAAACTTTATTTGTAAAGAACTTTTTTCTTTGCCTTTGTAGATATGTCTTCTTCAAACCAATCTAAGAGAGTCATAAACATTGATGAATTGACACCCTCTTCTGCTCCGACTCGGAGTCGGAGGGGTGGTAGACTGAGGAGTTTAGGCTCTACTCCTTCGAGAGGCTCTTTTTCTTCCCAGATTGTTTCCCCTCCTTATTCTAGGTCTTTAGTCTCTCCAAGAGCTAGGGTTTCCAGGTCTTTATCCAGGGGTAGAGAACATCACGGACCCCTACGCGAACCACGGGTTGATGAAATCATTCCTGCTGAGTTTACCTTCAGTAGGGATAGTCAGGTTCTTGTAGATCAGTAGTTATCCCTTGATAGTGTTGATAGGTATCCCACTCTTATTACTGAAGGTTTGATTCCCCTTGTTCATAGGGAATGTTCTTCGGAGTCTGATTTTCCCATTGTTATCCTGAATAGCAATAAAAGAATAACGTCTTACAAGACGAATCATTCTTTTGCTTACACTTACCCTTTACTCTAGGGTTTAGAACTCCTATTGATCCAGTCATCATCGAATTTTGTCTTTTATTCAACATTTGCTTAGGACAAGTTGGTCCTCTTGTGTGAAGGGTTGTCGCGTGTCTTAGATGTTTAGTTTCTTTAACCTTGGTTCCTTTTACCTTTACTCACCTCATTCATCTTTATTCTCCTACCTTATTTCGTCAAGGGGTTTTCACTCTGGCTGCTAGGAGTAAAAGAGTGTTGGTAACCCCTGATGATGATAAGGATAGAGGTTGGTACCTTCGGTACATTGCTGTGCTCACTACTGGTTTAGTGGGCGAGGAAAATCTTCCCTTCCCTGAGAAGTGGAATCGCGCACGTGAGTACATTTTAGCTCACATTTGTTATTTTTCTTATCTTTGCTTTAAGTGTTTATTAACACCGTAGCTATTTCTTCCTCTTTCAGCAATCATGGGTACTATTGAGAATGTCTCCGGTATCCGTGATTGGGTAGAAAAGTTGCTGTCAATTGCTCCATTGGAGGAAAGATCTTGGAAGTACTTCTCCGGGAAGTACGGTTGGAAAGTGAAGACTCACCGTAAGTGAAACTTTTGTTTTCGCTTCTTTTCCTTACCCGGTCTTCTTTTTCTTCGTTTGTTTAACCTTTTTTTTTTTGACAGGGTTTTCTGATCGGGGGATGTCTGTTGCATCCATTTTGAAGATGTCTTAGAAGAAGAAGAAGAAGAAGAAGAAGAAGAAGAAGAAGAATAAGAAGAAGAAGAAGAGGGCATTTTGGTGCACAAGTCACGTAGAAGAAGAATGGTCTCAGACGATGAGTCTACACCCGTGGCAGTGTCTTCCGTACCTGATGTCAGACCTTCTACCCCCGAGGATTCTTCTTCTTATCTTGCACATGATTCTGTGGATCATCTATTCCACGAAGGTTTTGGCCCTGCTGTTAATGAGGCGTCTCTGGTTTATTTTTGCTCCCTCCTTTAGAGAAATCTCTTCATCTGTTCCGGCTATTTCCTCTACTCCTTTGGCCATTTCTGCTCCACTGCTGCCTTGCCCGTGGCTTTCTCAGCTCCTCAAGTTTCCATGCCTGAGACTTCTTTAGCTCCACAAATTTCATTGCTCATGGCACCTTCATCTCAGCCTGCTTCCGTGCCTCCTGTTAGAGAAGTAGGGTCTTCCAGCAGGGAGATGAGGCAAGTGCTAATTGAGGTTCCGGCTGATGGGAGCCTTTTTAAGAAATCCGGCCAACCCAAAGTGTGGTTGAAGCCTTTGATTGGCCCAACAGAGAGGAACAAGCTAGATAGTCATAGTTCTCTTACCTGGGCTAATGAAGTTGTGCATTCCTCCTTGAAGTTAACATTCATTCTTTTGTATCTCATTCTTATACATGTAATTACCGTATCTAATTGATTGTGTTTTTGTAGATCAATCTCATAGGCACAGAACTCATAAAGAGGATTTCTAACACAAAGCAAGATCTAAAGGAGTGGCATGCTGAAGCAGGGAATTGGAAGGGGCAATATGAAAGCCTGAGGCTCGACAAGGAAGCCTTAGAAGAAGAAAAGAGTACCTTGGAGCGGCAGATGAGAGTTGTGGCTACGGAGTTGGCAGTGGAGAAGGCTTCTTCTAACCAAGCGGACAAAGACAAGATCATTCTTGAGTCTTCATTTGTTGAGCAATTATCCATGCCCCGGAAGAAGTTAGGAGCTTGAAAGCCTTGCTAGAGCAGAAGGAGGAATACTCAGGCGAGCTTGTGCAGTCACTCACCCGGACTCAGAAGGATCTCTGTGTTGCTTTAGACAAAATCCAATCTCTGGAGGAGTCAATTGTACCTTTGAGGGCTGCCCATGAAGCTGCTGAAGTTGAGAAAGATGGGTTAAGAGCTGAGCTTTAGATACGGAAGAGAGATTATGAAATTCTTGAAGAGGCGGCAGCTGTCGATGTTAGTTGGGCGTACATGAATTCTCGCCTTGATACATTGACAAAAATGAGTCGGGGAGATTTTGACCTTAAAGTTGAAATTGTTAAAATCAAGGAAGCCATGGAAAAGGCTCAACAAGGTTTGAATCTTTCCCCA
>MDKI01126316.1:0-14583 GCA_005239505.1 Nicotiana paniculata | reverse complement strand
GGGGGGGGGGGTCTGATCTTTTTCTTTTCTTTTTTGAAGATCATAGCGTGAAGGAGAAGAAGGAGGGGTGTCCGCCGTTTTTGGGTCCTAGAAGGAAGGTCCGATCTGCTGGTTCCTTGTGAACGGAGAGGTTAGGTGATGAGGGGATGAACAAGAACAGGAGAATCTGTTCGTTTCTTCCAGACCATTGGGGCGCCGCTGCTCTCTTTTTTTTAAGAAAGGGGGGGTCTCTCCGTCCTTAGGTCTAGGTTTATCATTTGTTTTAATAGGTGAGGGGAAATGGGTCGGGCAGGCGGGTCGTGGGTTCTGGACTGGTTTCCTTTTGGGCTGGGCGGATTTTGGTAAAGAATTGGGCCTGATTGCTGGCCCAAGTCCAATTTTAACCTTAACAAGCTTCTCTTCTTTTTTATGCTTTTGCAGAATTAGCCACTTTAGACTCAAATTTAATTTAAATCTATTTCTTGGCTAGCCTATGTATTTATTTTATATAATGATGGACTAGTGCAACTAATTAATTAACTAACCTACGAATGCGATTTTGATTTTTTAGAAGATGTATTTGATAATGTAACTAAATCCTAAAAATGAAGTTTAAAATCTAACATGCTATTTAAATCAAGATTCGAACATTTCTTTATGATTTTTATTTTTTATTTTATGATTTTAGAATTATTAAACATGCATGGAATGCAACTAAATAAAGAAAAATTCCTAAAATTTATTAAAACTATTTTTGATTATTTTAGGAGTAATTTCTTGTAGGGCAAAAATTGGGTGTTCACGCACGATTTTCTCATCAAACTGTGTCAGCAACTGGAGTTCACCATTCCACTCAAAACCCGATTGAGGCATCGATACCCACAAATATGCAGGCAAACCAAAGAAATCAGCAGAATTGATCATACCGAGTTAATCAACACGCTAGAATGACAGTTGGAAGCCTTACACATTGCATGCCCGGCAGAGTATGATGGGCAATCTCCAAGCCAAATTCAAAGAACTTGAAATACCTTCAATGTGCCAACCTTCAATATTAAGCGCCGAAACATTCTCAGGTCATCCAAAACCCGATCCAAACATGTTCCCAGCAGGGTGATTTATTATTTGAAAGCCCAACGGATGGTTGGGAAGAGGTGTCTATCTATCAGAGTAACATATTGTGAAAAGATGTTGATGGATGATGACTAGTAACTGTGGATTCGACAAGGTTCACTCAACATAGTTTTTTTCTAGGCTGATACCGGCATCCATTGTGAAACAGATCTCACTGCAAATGATAATCAAACTAGTCATAGAAATCCGAAAGACTTAGATTGATGCTACATAAGTTTCCAATATGGTGCAAATGAATTTGAGTACAGCGAGACAAATCCAACAAATTTTGTGAACACAAAGTTTTTGGGTAAAAGCTAAAAATAGAAAATCCAAGCACCATTACATGCGACATTAGTAGGAAGCCCTTCCACCTTCGCTTCAGATTGCTACACAAAACATTAATAGGATATTCAGCAATTTTAAATAAGAAGCCAGCAACAAAAATAAAGAGAATTTTAATTGCTAGGAGTATGTTGTAACTAAGTTAAAAATTCTTTGACAGAGATTCTTTCCCCAGAAAGTATAAGAAAAATGACAAAGAAGCCAACATACAAGTGTATCCAGTTCTTCATGGCACCAAGATAGTTTTCCACATGTATCAACCGTGTAGGCTTAACACTAGAGACGATTCTCTTACTATTTAAATGGAAAAAATAGAACAAAAGTACAAAGTTCTAATCATGAAAATCATGGACTATCATCGTGATCTGAACTTTCAAATATAACCAGCCAAGCGCGCGTGTAGCACTTCAGTACATAAGTGTCTTTTTTCAAAACCACTCGCGTGAATTAAAGATAAACCACAAACATCATGTTTCTCCATATCTTGATGCATGCCAAGCAATTACATAACTTCTTGATGAAGATGTTCATTCGCAGTAATTTTCATTTCACGAGTAGTTAAACTAGGTTTAGAATAGATTCATAAAACAAAGAGAACAGTCAAAAACTTCTACTTTCCAAAGTAGTGATACATGGCACCACATAATACGAGTAGAGAGTGCAACAACACCAAAAGTTAAGAATAAAGCATATATCATACAAATATATTGTAAAAGTTGCAAAATCTTGTAAGAAACCAGATTTTAGCACTATGGAACAGCATAACCATTAAGATCCAGCTCCAACCACTGATTGTTGTGGATTAATATACTCTCTGGTTGACAAAGGCCAAAGACCATTCAAGGATTAATGCGAAAATCAATTGTTACAAATTTACAAGTTTATTAACAATGACAGATAAAATTCAACTTAAAATCACCAAGGGTTCATCCATTTGCACTAGAAACAATAAATGCAAAACTCAATATCCAAATCTATGTTTACATTGGCCCTTTTACATGTATATTCGGGTATATAGGGGTTTAAGATATTTAGAGTTTTACAATCCAAACCTATGTGCAATTCTCAAAGAAACAATAGCATCAAAAAGCAGAAAACGTCACTTGTTCCATGTCCAATGTTTCCACATGCCAATTACTCCTCTCGGGCCAGAGTAAGTGCAGATGGATTCCAATTCTAAGAACACGACAGGTTGCTCTCATTATGTGCTGGAATGTTGCACTGCCTTATTGTACAACTGCGATTTTGCAATTACATAACTGATTCTCTTTCTTTTGAAAACGTGTTAAGAGACTAAAATATAGTACCGTAAGCTAGTACGCCCAAAATTTGTCTCTAGCCTCTCCTAACATGTTTGTATATCTTAACAAGTATCATTGAGGAAATTTGTTAAAGATTAAGTATATATATAATTACAAAAACGAAGTTGCACAATAAGGCACACCATGCAAGTGTTGTGATATTTCTAAAAACTGGACAAATGTCTTTCCAGGTGGTAATGAAGAGATGAGTGTGGCAATCTTACATGGGAAATTCAAGACAAGTGTTATACACTTGTCATGCTCTAAGTCTCTCTTAAAACCTACAAATAGGCATTCAAAATAGCCGTCAATTATCAACATCTTTTCCTTTGCCTTTTCGTTCTTCTTCAGCTTTAGTTCCTTTTCTTTCCTCCTCAAAATTTTGTTACCTACTTTCTTTGTTCCCCTTTTTTTAAATAGATGGGTTTGTAATTTAATATTTTGCTGATTCATGTATCCTCCCAAATAGAGGTAGGCTTGTTTAATCCTGGAGAGACATTTCACACTGCTGAAATAGTTTCTTAAGGCAGCGTCCAGCACGACTCAAGCCAATTCCTGTATTTGCTTACAAATAATATCATTGCTTACACATAATATTATTGCAGTATTGTTATTTTTCGGTGTCATTTCCCTACAGCAAGTCGATCGAACTTGCATTTTTCACTGTGTAGGACTTGTTCTTCTGGCTGAGGTCTAGGCAAAAAACAGGGTTAAGGTTAGGGTTTCATTTTTAAATCCAGAAAGTGTCAAAAAGAGAGTCACGGGTTTGAGATCTTGAGGATTTTTTTCGACAGAGAAATTGGGGAAAATGAGAAATAAAACGAAGAGAGAAAGCGATCGGATCTCACCATAGTTGTGGAATGCCCTGAAACGGGATTTGCTCTGCTCAGCTTTTGAAATTTGAAAAATGGTGAGCGAGAGAGAGAGCGTGCATGTTCAAAATAGCGCGCGAGTATAATGGGTCCAGTGGCGGAGGCAGGATCTCCGTGAAGGGGATTCAAAAAGAAAAAAATGGAGAACGGTTGTAGTTAGTGGAAGTTGAACCTATGACGTTACAAAGGATTTGAACTCCCTTGACCGCTAAGCTACACTTTTGGGTTGTGTTAAGGGATTCAAAACTTAATATATAGAGGTAAAAAACAGATTGTGCATAAATATACAGTGTAATTTTTCGACGAAGGAGGTTCGGGTGAACCCCCTTCCGCCCCCTTAATCCGCCCCTGAATGGGTCACGGGTCGGATCTTCTGTGTGTATAGGTCGGATTTAGACATGCGTCCAGGCCTATACTTTCAGGCTGGGCCGAAATCATTGGGCTCGTATCTATTATAAGGCTACTTTGTAAAAATAGCAAGGGCTAGCTAGTTTTCGGACTGGCTATTCAAAAATAGCCAGCGTTTGCAAAATCATTGAAAAATAGTCACTATTTTGCTGCAACACGAAAAGTTCCAGCATAATATACTGGAGATCGATGAACCTGTGTATGAACTTCTAGCATATTATGCTGAAACTCCAACACGCGGAAAGTTCCAACATAATATACTGAAGATTGGAGCACCTGTGTATGAACTTCCAGCATATTATGTTGGACCAATATATTATACCAGAACTCCAGTATCTTATGTTGGAAGTCCAGTATAATATACTAGAGTTCCAGTATACTTATTATACTGGAGTTCTAGTATATTATACTGGACTTCCAGTATATTATGCTGAAGTGTTTTTTCGAATTTTGAACAGTGTTTCGTTCAGATTATCTTTACATGAAAAGTGGCTAAATTTTGATTACTTTTGAAACTATGGCTATTTCTATATGACCACTTGTAAATCTAGTTTCCCTGCTACTTTTAATAAGAGTTTTTTCAAATAGCGGCCGGATTCACTTTTTACTTTTTCTAGCCGGTATACATATATTATTTTTAATTTAAACAATTCGTTGAGAAATTATTTGAGTTAATTTTTCTTCTAATAACTATCTCTTGTAAGCGACTTTTAAATGCGACAATTACTAAGCATAGATGGCTTAAGAAATGATAGTAATAATAATACTAACAATAAATATAGAAATATATAACATCAATGGTAATGATTTAAAATGACCGATATAGCAATAGTTAAGATATTAGGATTTATAGTAATAGTACACATAACATGATCTAAAACAAATCCTAACGATTAAAGTAAAATTAATATAATTACGAGAGACTTAAGAGAATAATTTTTAAAAGGGAGGGATAAAATTGAGTGACAACAATATGTGAATATAAAAACTATAGGGGATCAATGAAGGTTCTGTGCGTAGTATTGCTTTCTGTATCCAAAACATGAATAGATATACAAATAACAAGATCAAACTTATTATGAAATTACTGACAGGCCTAGACGCGTAGTTGAGAACATGGGTAATGTTTTCTAAATTTTGAAAATACAGGTAGCAAGAACCCAACGCTCCTGTCTCACTTCGTAATTTGTTTTATTTTAATATCTTATTTTTGTTCAAATGTTATGAAAATCCCACGTTTTAAATCAATCTCATAAATTTCTCAAGAGAAACAGAAGCCAAAATTTTTATATATGGTTACCACTTATTCAAAAGCTTAAACTATTAAAAAAGCATATATTTATTTATCTAATTATGTCTTCGACAAAATGTTTATGTCGTGATATTTTTTTCTTTCTTATTTATGATAATAGTGTTGACAATAAATTTGCGTCGAGAAAATATAATCAAGATCGAAAAATATTGCAACAATCGTAGAATTTTATTTCAAATATTTGAGTGTTACAATCTTTATGAATCCTCTGATTCTTCTTTTCAATAGTAAATAAATTCAAGAGCCTTTGATTTTGATCTTGAATATGTAGTTGTTGCCAAGAACGATGATCTTGTTCTTGAGCTTGATCTTGATTTCTTGAACTTGACCTTGATTTGTTCTTCGTTCTTGAACTTGAACTTGAATTTGATTGCTTGAAGCTTGAAACTTGTGGAGAAATTTACGACATTTGATCCACGAGCTCTCTCTTGCTTCTTGTTATAACTTCTGGTGTCTTTTCTGGGTTATGAAGACCCCTATTTATAAGAACTTGAATTTGACTGCTTGAAGCTTGAAACTTGTGGAGAAATTACGGCGGTTGATCCACGATCTCTCTCTTACTTCTTGTTATAACTTCTGGTGTCTTTTCTGGGTTATGAAGACCCCTATTTATAGTGGTGGGAGGGAAGAGTTGTGATAAGAACAAACTCTTTCCGACCAATCAAATTGAAGTGTGACATGTCCGTATTTGATTGGCCAGAACATATCACTTGCACATGTGGCGCAGTTTCATTTGCCTTTTAATGTGACTTGGTGTGCCTTGTCATTTTGACACGTGGCATGATAACATTGGCTCTTCTGTTTGACTAGGCGCGCCACGTCATTTGATGTGTCGCACCAAACTGGGCCTCTAGGAAGATGGCATGTTTGGCCTAATGAAGTGGGCTCATCATTTGTAGCTCAATGGATTAAGACTTATTTATTTAATTCATATATGTTGGACTTATATATTAATTTAATTATATTATCCCATAGTATTTATTTGGACTAATATATCATGAATTTAATATATAGTGCAAAATATTTTACGGATTTAATTCCAATAAAATTTATATGCCTACAAATGCCCCTACTTCAAGGCTTGTCCGAGTACATGTTTTATCCATTAAAGACAAGGCTTGAAGTATCAACTTACATAAAGAATCACGTATGGGCTATTGCAATATTTTTTCTATATTTTCTTTCCATTGGATTTGTTTTCCCTTTCTCATTAGGAGACTAATTCCCTCCTTTAGATAACTTCACGTGAATTTCAATTTCAAACAGCAATTTGAGTGGCCTTTGGATTCTTGCAGTAGCCGAATCCCATTCGGAATTCAAAATATATAGTCTCACACTGGTAATTCATCTTCAAGAACTGCCTTATGACTTCTATAAATACAATAGTCTTTATTCCATTAGTTCACTTTCAGCATTTACAAATCACTTTGGGTCTACTTTTGACGATCTGGGAGCATTGACGCGAAGGTAATTTCTTCTTCTTTTCTTGTACTTTCTTCTTTGTTTTACTCTGTTGTCTCTTTTTCTTTTTAGAAATAACTTCGCCAAACTACGAAGCCTTTTATAAGTTCGAGACGAAGGCCTTTAAAAGTTCGTGATGAAGATCTTTAAAATTTGCGGCGGCAAACCATAAAAGATCTCAATAAAGACCTTAAAAATTTGTGGTGAAGCCCATAGAAGTCCGCGATGAAGTCCTTTAAAATTAGCGGCGGAAAACCATAAAAGTTTACGATGAAGACCTTTTAAATTTTTGGCAAAGACCATTAAAAGTTCGCATAAAGATCCCTAAAAGCTCGTGAAGATCTTTAAAATTTGCGGTGAAAAACCATAAAAGTTCACGATGAAGACCTTTAAAATTTACGGCGAAGACGCTTAAAAGTTCATTTAAAGATCCTTAAAAGCTCATGAAGACCTTTAAAATTTACGGTGGAAAACCATAAAAGTTCACGATTAAGACTTTTAAAATTTATGGCGAAGACACTTAAAGGTTCGCATAAAGATCCTTAAAAGCTCGTAAAGACCTTTAAAAGCACGCAATGAAGGCTCTTAAAAATTCGTGGTAGAAATCTTTAAAAGTGCGCGGTGGGGACTATTTAAAGTTTGTCGTGAGTACCTTCACAAGCACCTTTGAAAGTTCGAAACATACGCCTTTTAAAAGTTCGGAACGAAGAACTTAAAAATATGAATGCCTTTAAAAGTTCGAGACGTACACCTTTAAAAGTTCGTAACGAAAACCTTTAAAAAAAAGTACTTTCAGAATTGTCCCGGACGACATTTTAAAACCAACTTTATATTGCATCACGCTGGCAATTTCATATTTGCGCAGTCTCATCAAAATATTCGTATCTTGGTGTAGGAATATTAAAATTATAAAAAGTTTGATTTCATGAAAACTAGACTTCAAAATCTAAAAGATGACCAAATTCGGGATCAAACACCTTCAGAAACGTCGCAGGTAATATTTTAAAACCAACTTTAGATTCCACCATGTTGAAAATTTCAGACTTGTGCAGTATCGCCAAAAAATTCATATCTTTGTGTAGGAACGTCGAAATTGTGAACCGTTTGATTTCGTGAAAGCTAGACTTCAAAATATAAGATATATCCAAAATTTGGAATCAAATACTTTGAGAATAATCCCAGGTATTATTTTGAATCTAACTTTATCTTCCAACATGTTGATAGTTTTAGATTTGCACGACTTCGCCAAAAACATTGTATCTTGATGTGGGAACATCGAAATAATTAACCGATTGATTTATTGGAAACATAACTTTTAAATCTATAACATATCCAAAATTTAAGATCTTATGCTTTAGGTTAGTTTCAGATAATAGTTCGAAATCAAATTCGATTTCTGATATGCCGACAGTTCCAAATTAGCGCGACTTCACCAAAAATTTTGTTTCTTGGTGTGGAAGCTTCGAGATTGTAAGACCTTTTTAATTTTCAAAAATTTGAAATTCAAGTGCTTCATTCTCACCAAATATCTTGGGTTTAAGTCTCACTGAAGTTAAGACATCGTGAAGTTACACCAAAAAAACTTGAAGATTTGACGAACATGGAGGCATAGAGAATCCCCGGATTTCAATACAAATGCTTGGCAGCCTCCTAAAAGATATTAATTATTTTATTGAAGACACCAATTTACCATAGCGGTTTGCCCCCTTTAAATCAAATGGGATCCAAAGGTTAACAGAAGAATAGTATCCCAACTCGATTTTTAAGTGCCGATTAAATGGATTATATTCCATCCACTTAATTCGGACAACGATTAGGGGATTATGTATCTTGAACTTATGCGACTGAACTCAGAATGAAACTCTAAGCTGCCTACGTACCTCGGTGAAGAGGATCAAGTCATACCGTAGTTCAGAAGGATGAGTTTTTTTTTTGTTTTATTCTTTATGTCCTACTTTTTTCCTATGCCGCCTCTCGCGAGGTTTTCAACCTAGCGGACTTTTTTTTCTTTACTCTTGCCTAGGCCGCCTCTTTCGAAGTTTTCAACCTAGCATACCTTTTTTTTCTTTTTTTTTGGTTGGCCTTACACAATTTAGACTCATGCGGGCCAGGAGTGTAGGAACATGCAGTTTAGGCTCATGCGTCAAGGAGCGTTCGAACATGCAGTTTAGGCTCATGCGTCAAGGAGTGTGGCACATCAAGGATAATACTTCTTGAAAAACTTGCCATTGATATGGCCGATTCTCATGCCCTCTACATCAACCAGCTTGTAAGCCCCACTTGAATAAGCTTCTTGCATGACATATGGCCCATCCCATTTTGAAGTGAAATTCCCTACAGGTTTATGGGAAGTAATAATGGGTCTTGTTATGGCAAGGACATGATCTCCTACTTGAAAGGACCTCAGGCGAACTCTTTTATTGAAGGCGTGAGACAATCGAGCTTGATAATATTCAAAACTCTGTTGAGCTTCCAACCTCTTCTCATCAAGAACCCCCAACTCTGATAATCGAAGTCGAGCATTTTCTTCATCAGTGATCCCTTCTTGAATAGCTAGTCGTAATGAAGGTTTGTGACGCTCAAGTGGCAAGACGGCTTCGACTCCATAAATGAGTGAATAAGGAGTCGCTTGTGTTAGCGTGTGGCGGGTCGTCCTATATGCCCATAGAGCTTCTTCCATATGGTCATTCCAATCTCGTTTGGATTTGGAGACAACTTTCTTTAGCAAGTTGCATAGAGTTTTGTTGAATGCTTCAGCTAGACCATTGGCGGTAGCGTTGTACATCGAAGAGTTACGTTTCTTGAACCCAAAGAGATCACAAACCTTGTTCATCAACCTATTATTGAATGGATTTACATTATCTATTATTATGTAATGAGGAATGCCAAAGCGATAGATTATGTTTACTCGGATGAAACTTGCGACATTTTCCTTCTTTACCTCCTTAAGAGCAACGCTTCAACCCATTTTGAGAAGTAGTCAGTTGCAGCCAAGATGTATAGGTGCCCACCAGTGGACTTCGGCAGTGGTCCAACAATATCCAATCCCCAAGCGTCAAACAGCCAGGAGATGCATCTTCGAGTGTAGTCCAAGAAATTTTTTACCATCATTGGCCAATAATATCCCATCCTTTTTATATAGAAGTGGAGCTTTGGTCCAGACTGGTGCGACCCACATACCCCAAAATGTGCCTCTTGCAAAGCTTGGAGTGCTTCTTTTTACCCTAAGTATCGCCAAAGGACTCCCTCGAACGACCTTCTGTATAGAGTATCTTTGTAGTAAAGGAAGCGAGCACGATGACGGATTTTAGTCCTTCTCCTCGAATTTTCTAGAAGTATCCTATAGCATAAATAGTCGATAATAGGTTGTCGCTATTCTTCTTTATCAACTTTAGAAACATCGACAAGATGCTTGAGTTTATTTTCTTCACCTTCAGCCTCATTTGGCAATGGTACTACCCATTTTTGGCAGACAGTAATTTGCACTTGATCGGGCAGGGTTAATGATGAAGCTAGGGCAGCTAAAGCGTCAGCCTTCTTATTTTTTTTTCCTTGGCACATGCTGAATAGTCACATCACCGAGCCACCCCATTATTTTTTTTGTGTAATCATGATATGGACGTAGTTCAGGCTTCTTGACCTCATAACTACCTAGAAGCTGATTGATCACTAACTGAGAGTCACCAAAGACTTGCAATTGTAACCGCTTCATTTTGACAGCCCTTTGAAGCCCAAGTATTAGTGCTTTATACTCAGCAACGTTGTTAGAGCAGAGTTGCGTCAACGTAAAAGAGTAGGGCAGAACTTCACCTTGAGAAATGACAAATACAACGCCAACACCAGCTCCTCCGCGATGTGCAGCACCATCAAAGTACATCCTCCATGGAGGCTGAACTTCAATGACCATGGCGTCTTCATCAGGTAGTTCGTCAGTTAGCTCCCAATCATCAGGTATAGGGTGATCTGCCAAGAAGTCTGCTAACTCCTGTCCTTTTATAGCCTTTTTTGGGATGTACACGATTTCAAATTGTTGAAACTGGAGGTACCACCTTGCTAGTCAATCACTAAGGACAGTTTTTGACATCACGAACTTGATGGGATTTGCTCTAGAAACCAAACGAACGACATGAGCGTGAAAGTAGCGCTTCAACTTCTAGATTGAGAAGACTAGCGCCAGACATAACTTTTCAATTGGCGAATAATTCAGCTCATTTGGTGCCATCATCCTGCTCAAGTAGTAAAGGGAGTTTTATTTCCCTTCACTATTTTCTTGGGCCAACAGTGCTCCAACAAACCTTTCTTGTGTTGAAATGTATAGTATCATCAACTTTCCAAGTAAAGGGATGCCAAAATAGGAGGCTTCATAAAGTAGGATTTAATGCTCTCAAAGGCATTGCTACACGCTTGGTCCCATTTTAAAGGGACACCTTTCTTCAGAAGGCGGCTGAATGGTTGGCACCTCCCAGCTAGGTTTGAGATGAATCTCCTAAGGTATGCTAGCTTTCCTTGTAGACTTTTCAATTCATGAATATTGCGGGGCTCAGGAATTTTCAAGATTGCATCTACTTTAGTTTGATCTATTTCAATCCCTCGATGTCGGACAACGAAACCAAGGAACTTTCCGGAGGTAACTCCAAAGGAATATTTTAATGGATTCATCCTAAGTTGGTATCTCCGGAGCAACTCAAACACCATTCTCAGGTCTTTATAGTGGTCACTTTTATTTCTTGATTTCACCACCAAGTCATCAATATAACATTCGACATTCTTGTGTAGAAGGTCATCAAAGATATTCTGCATAGCTCTTTGGTAAGTAGCACCAGTGTTCTTCAATCCAAAAGGAATTACCTTGTAGCATTAAATACCCTTGGGGGTACAGAATGCAGTAAGCTCTTCATCTTTTGGCGCCATGCAAATTTGGTTATAGCCTGATGAACCATCCATAAATGACATTGCCTCGTACCCAGTGGTAGCATCGATCATCAGTTCTGGAATGGGAAGAGCGAACTCATCTTTCGGACACGCATTGTTCAGATCCCTAAAGTCAACGCATACTCGAATCTGTCCATTTTTTTCTTCCTTACAGGGACAATACTTGACACCCATGTTGGGTATTTAACTTCACGAATAAATCCAGCTTCGATGAGTTTGTTAACTTCGATTTCAATCAAGGGAACCATGTCTGGCCTAAAATGCCTTTGAGCTTGTTTAACAGGGAGAGCACCATTTTTTATTGCGGGTGATGGACCGCTACTTTCGGGTCCAAACCAGGCATCTCTTTGTAACTCCAAGTGAAGACGTCCCTGAACTCCTTGAGTAACTCAATATAAGTGCTCTGTTCATCAGCTTCTAGTAAAGCACTTAGGTTGGTGGGTCTTAGTTCTTCATCGGTGCCAAGGTTAACTTCTTTTAAGGCATCAACTGTCGTCTTCACTCCTTCTTCAAGTTCAGGTGGAGCATCTTTTGCATATTCATCTTCTTGAGGGTCCCCATCGTTGAAGGATATGTGATAACATGGTGAAACATCCTCCAATTCTGCATTATCCTCCATTGAAGATGGAACACCGTTCTCGCCTTGTATAGTGACATGATATGAAGAACCCACACTTTATTTATCGTCATCACGTTCTTTAGTGTAGACTACAGTGTCTTCACTTTCAGTACTTCATCACAAGAAACCATGACTTTTGTTTGTCGCCTCATTCTAGAAGGAACCAAACTTTTGAAATCTTTAGAGATATTATGGATTTTGGGCGGAGCGGGTGTTCTTGTATTTGGATAATTTCTCTGGAACTTATTCCCCTTCTTTAAATGGACCCAATCTCTCAAATACAGAAGTTCTCACAGTTGATTTTCCAAGTCTGTCAAAGAAGGAAGGCATGTTAGAAGCGGCATATTCGTCTTCTACAGTGATATAATTGCTACTCGCCCTCCTTCTTGAGATACGCACTAGTGACAGTTTCTTGTATCCCAAACCTTCACGTGGTTGCCTCGTTGCAGCTTCTGATGGGAGCTTCCCTAAATTTGATGGCTCATCGGAATTGTATCCAGCTTTCGCAAATAGCTTGTAAGCGTTAGGATCAAAACCTTCATTTGTTTGCTTTGTAGGGAGTGCCACATTCTGCAAACGATTTTGGGCTACAAACCCTGCAAACGGCTTTGAGGATAACTTTACTGCCTCAATTCATTTTACTGGAAGATTTAACTCCTTTAGCATGTTGGTTTGGGGATTAGATGATTCACCCTCGTCTTTCTTCCTTTTAGGGACATATTGGAGCTTAGGACTAACTTTCTTGCCATAAGATGCAATATCCCCTCTATGAGATTTATTCACGTTGGGTTGTACCTCCTCAGTAACGGCTTTGTCTTTACCAATAGTCAACTCAGCTCTTTTTGTTATGGGCTCTTCATTCTTGCTTTTCATGCCATCATCAACTTTTAGCTCCTTCACAATGCGGTTTTTCAAGTAGAACTTTGCATCGACGAAGTGTGAATCTGCCTCGGTGAATGGCTCATCATCAGCAACTATCTTCTTCTCGACTTCACCCTCGTAGTATTTTAAACATTAATGGTAGGTAGATGGAACTACTTTATTCTCATGTATCCAAGGCCTTCCCAGCAAAACATTGTATGAAATCTTCACATCGATCACATGAATCCATGCACTTGATTGCATATCTTCAATAGTGATTCCCAGCCTGATCGCGCCTATGGCTCTTTTCCCCTCTTGGTTGAATCCTTGGATCATCACACGACTTTCTGAGAGTTCGTTCATGGGAATACCAAGTTCTTTCACAGTGCAAATTGGCAAAATGTTCACTGAGGATCCTCCATCAACGAAAATTTGATTTACCCTTTCATCAGGCATATAACCAACTAGGTATAATGGGCAGTTATGAGAAGTGTCACCTAGCATAAGGTCGTCATTTGTGAACGTGACTTTTTCCTCACAAGCATTAACTTCTTGAGGAGTGGACTCTATAAGCTTTTTCGAGGATGGTGCCAACGGTAGGTCTTCACTCTTTTCTCTCCCTTCGTCAGCATGGCAACAAGAGGCATCAATACTCCTATGGGAAACCTTCGTGTGAAACCAACTTGATAAAAACTCCTCCAAGGTCACTGGATGTCGTGGCTTTTGAGGGTAATGCACCTCCACTTTCGCTTTATTTTCATGCTTAACTGGATTCCATCTCCTAGACCTTTTCACCATTATTTTCCTTGTTAGTTGTTCCATTGATCCTTTTCGTGGACTCCTTTTGTGGAGCCTACGACGAGTCACCAACGTCCAACCTTCATCGTCTTCAGGTTGACCGTCTTCAACTTTGTAGTTCTCCAGTAATTCTTCATCTTTACTTTCTTTAGAACTATATAATTCATCTGTATTGAATGAGCCAAATATGATAGAGACTTGGTTTGCGCTTGCTTTCTCATCTTCAAGCACGATCTTCTTTCACGAGCCAAGTCCATAACTTTGTCCTTGAAGACAAAGCACTTCTCAGAGGGTGGCTCACAAGTAGATGATATTTGTAGTAATTTGGGTCATCGATTTTCTCATCTTCATTTGGTCGCTTCATCTCCCGAAGCTCAATGAGATTAAACTCGAGGATTTCTTCAAAAATAGTTGGCATATCAGAATCCAGAAATGGGTACTCTTTCTCTTGCATTTCTTTTAGATTCAACTTTCCACTTGGCTTATCTTCAAACGAAGTGGATTTCATACTCTGTGATAAGTAGCTAGAATTCGTGATTTTAAGCATTATATCCCTCGCATTTTATGAGCTTTAATGATAAA
>MDKI01068444.1:0-13607 GCA_005239505.1 Nicotiana paniculata | reverse complement strand
TAAAATCCTATATTACTTGTCGACCACGTACACTTGCGTGTGCATTGGAAAATCAACCAACACTCATGACATGTTGGCTCAGGGTTTTGGGGATGGCAGTACTGTATATAAAATTTTCCTATTATATTAAGAACTTTCTGTATATTGTTATGAATTGCTTGAACTTAAATGGGATTTTCAAAAGGAAATGTGAACACGCGGTAGTCGGCTAACCTAGTTCCATGATAGGCGCCATCATGGCCGGTTAGGATTTGGGGTCGTGACAATATAGTACGGGGAAGAACATGCTGGGGATAAGAGGTCAAAACTTGCTAAAATAGTAGAATCAAGTACTGACAAAAATGTAGAAGTAAAACATGAAATAACAACCCGAAACAAGCAAGATAGGTAGGAGAAGGAACAACATGACCCCTCGTGCATAGCCTCAAAATCACACGACACGGAATGCCCCCTCGTGCATAAATAATAATGACTCAAAACGGAATGTCCCCTCATGCATAAATAATAATCAATCAGCACGGAATTTCCCCTCGTGCATAAATAATAATCAATCGGCACAGAATGTTCCCTTGTGCATAAATAATAATCATCGGCACGGAATGTTCCCTCGTGCATAAATAATAATCATCGGCACAGAATGTTCCCTCGTGCATAAACAATAATCATCGGCATAGAATGTTCCCTCTTGCATGATGAGTATAAAAACAACAATTGATATGAAAGTTTAACAATACGACATTTCAAATGTACATAAATAATCAACAAAATTCTATTGTCCCGGCAAGGGACTCAGCTATAACCAATCTCACTCAGAAGTATAATGTCAACAGTAAAATCTTCGGCCGAACACATAATCAATAACTTTCCACGTCATGAATAACCTCAAGGTACCACTTCCAAGGTTCCCAATAATTCACAGCACAGAGAATATCGAAGAACATTAAATAATTCATCAAAATTCGACTCACGGGATGCTTGACCACAACATAGAGGTACCCGTCAGCTCACCTATACGTTGGACATGAATTGCACATAGAAAATAAGACACTATACCTAATCCCTCAAGCTAAGGTTAGGCCAAACACTTACCTCGGCTCCAAGAATGCAAGTCAAGCCTTAATCACGGCCTTTCTTCTTGAATCCGACTCTGAAACGATAATATCTAGGCATAGTTGACTCAATAACATCAATAATTAATCAATAACTTAGTCCCAAAGACTAATTATACATTTTCCATAATTCTTCCAAAAATACAAAAACTCGACCCCGGGCCCGCTTGGTCCAAACTCGAGGTTCGGACCAAAACCCGATCACCCATTCCTTCACGAACCTGAATATACAACTTGTTTTGAAATCCGACCCCAAAATGAGGTTGAATTCCCAAAATTTCCAAAAGCCCTAACTCTACCGAAAACCCCCAATTTCTACCTTTAATTTCATGTATTAGACCTAGAATTTAGTGATTGATGGAGGAAAATGGAAGAAATTAGAGTTAAGAACACTTAACTATGAAGCTATGGTGGAATGATCTCCTAAGCATCGCCCAAGAAGAGTGGAGAAGAAGAAAATGGTGAAAGAACGTGAAAATCCCGTATGGCATTCTGTTTTTGAACATTCAAATCACTGGGCGAATTTGGCTATCGCGATCGCGACTGGTGCCCTGCGATTGTGGAGAGTAATGGACCTTAGACTTACGCGATCGCAAAGTTAAGGCTGCGATCGGAGAGAGACCGTACGTGGACCCACGCGATCGCGGAAAGATTGGTGCGACCACAGAAGGAAAAATACCCAGCCCCCTCCCCAGCTCTCCTATACTCTATGTGATCGCGGAAGTACCTATACGATCGCATAAAGTCACAGAAACCACCCCCTCACACTACACTATGTGATCGCGGGGCAACTTATGCGATCGCATAGTGTAAAAATCTCGGACACCAGAAACAGCATATTCACACCAGATTTTTCCACCTTTTAGCACCCCGACACCTACCCGAAACTCACCCGAGCCCTCGGGGCTCAAAACCAAATATACACAAGACTTCAAAATCATCCTACAAACTTATTCGATAATATAACCACCAAAATAACATCAAAAACAATGAATTAAACTCCAAAATCTGTAGAATTTTCTCAAACTTCATAAACTTCTAAATTCTCCAATTTTGATCCGAAACACGTCTAACCAAGTCCGTTTCTTACCAAATTTTACAGATAACTCACATAACACATATTGAACTTGTTCCGGGCTCCGGAACCAATATACGGGCTCGGTAACACATATTTGACATCAAAGTTCATTTTCAAAAGTCTTTATTATTTTCAGAAAAAAAGTTTCTTTAAAAATTCATTTCCCGGATTGGGACCTCGGAATTCGATTCCGGGCATACGCCCAGGTCCCATATTATCCTACGGACCCTCCGGGATCTCAAATCATGGGTCCGAGTCCGTTTACCAAAAATGTTGACCCAAGTCAACTTTATTCAATTAAATATCATAAATTCAACTGTTTAACACATTTCCACATAAGGTTTCACGGCTACGCGCCCGGACTGCACACGCACATCGAGGTGAGATTAATGGAGGCTTTCAGGGCTTCGGAACACAGTTTTAGCTAAATTTACACAGGATGACCTTTTGGGTCATCACACATACAAGGTTAGGCAAGAGACTTAACTTGATTTCAAGTCCGCTTCTGGGTCACAATTCACATTAAAGCCTCAAATTGATGTCACGCAATCGGAAACTAGCCAGATTTCACGTGTGCAGGTTCAGACAGACAGACGGGTTGACCTCCTCATTAGGTGTTTCCGAGTTCAACTTGATCAGTAAGCTCCATGCCCTTCGTAGTTGCCGGGTCTAGAGCTTTATGTACATCTTGTGTATATATGTATATATGTTATGAGTAGGTCGGGGCCCTGTTCCGATCACAGTATATCCATCAGTACAGGCTTGTAAACATATCTTGTCAGTTAGTACAGTATGTTGGACTTGTAGGCCTTTTATGTATATTTTGTTGGTTTGCCAGCCGCAGTAGTTATGACGGCCTTGTCGGCCCAACTTTATATTAATGTTTAGTCAGCATTCGTAATTTTCTTGCAATGTGGCCCATGGAAAAAGTATGACATTATATTTTCAGAGTGCCTTAGTTTCAAATTGGTACGCAAGGATAGGTGAGGCACCGGGTGCCGGTCTCGCCTCCTAGGTTTGGGGTGTGACAAGGATCCTCCACTGGATCCACTGGTGGTCCAATGGGAGAAACTCTAGGACGTCCATTAGTAGGAGTTGGAGCCCTTCCTCGGCCTCTAGCAACAAGGGGAGCAACTCCTCCACCGTCAGGTATATCTGTCGCGCGCGTTCTCACCATCTTTTTGAGAATAAGAGAAGGATACTTAACGCAACATAAACTGAACGATTGGAGATGAAGAAAGAGAATTTTCTTAACACCCTATAGACCTATGTGACCTAGTGCTCTGATACCAAGATATCACGATCCAATTTCCACTGTAGGTCGTGATGGCACCAATGTTGCCGCTAGGCAAGCCAACAGTAAATTATCCATTTATATGCTTATTTTAATATTTTTAAAGGCTTTGATTTTTATTTAATACAAAAGGAAATAGACACTAATCATAGTAATATATAGTATAAACTAAACATGAGAGTAATATAGTGAATTTAATAATCAAAACCATGAGTATCTACTAGAATTTTCAAAAAACAGGTGTCACAAGTTCACGAGAAAATAGTAGAACATACAAAACTCCCTAAAATTACTGTCTAAAATAGAATAGACAGAAATATTAAATATAACAAGAGGAGGCTCCGGGTGCTGCAGAATGAAGCAAGAGAAGCAACTCACCACTAGGCCTCCGGGTAGTGTGAGTGTGCGCCTGGACAAACACCAGATATACCTGTCTCAAAACCTGCACAATTTATGCATAAGTGCAGTGTGAGTACGTAAACAATGTGTACCCAGTAAGTACCTAGTCTAACCTCGAAGAAGTAGTGACGAGGGATCGACATCGACACTTACTAGTGGTCAATATACATAATGTGTAAGAATTATAAATAGACATGAAATAGAACAACAATAATGGAATAAGAGGCAATAATTTAACAAAATAGAAAATTATAAGTCTCCAGATCTCACATGCAAATCTCAACAAGTAAAGTCCAACAAGTATATACAAATTCTCAATTCATGAAGGGTATATCGAGTGTATTCAGACTCCTAGTAACAACACGCACGAGTTATGCCGAGGTCGTACGACCGATCTGTTACAACTCATATTCACGTACGTTGGTTTATGCCATAAGTTAGTCGACGCAAATCTGAGAAGAGATTATGTTTGAGATGATAAGAAGTTAATCCTATTGGTATTAAATGATACAAGAGTGTATAAGGGTGATTAACAAGCATTAGAAATTAAACGAATCAAGGATGTTGTAACACGTATTTTTGGGTAAAACTAGGGGTGCTTAATATTCTCAAGAGGCTGTGTTTTAAGGTATTTGAATCATATAATATACGTATCATAAGTCTTGAAGTCAAACGAGTCATGAAACAAAAGTCGACAAAAGTTGTCACAACTTATGTTCATAATTTTATTTAAACTTTAAGTGAAATGTTACTAAGATTTTGTCCCAATTTACTTTGAATTACGGGGTGATCTACCCACCAAATTGAAAATCTATGAGTCTAGTTTCCAAATCATTAAACATTTTATCAATACTACATCATAGTAGAGATATATATGTATTGTTGCGAGACTGCACATGCTGCTAGGTGACAAGTAGGTGTGTCACCTACTTGGTTGAATGAGAGCCCAAAAAGAGGAAATTTCGGGTTGGCCGAAGAGCCCATTTAAAGTCTTATCTCCTGCAATATAAACCTTATTATATATCACAAATAACCAGACCTAAACCCTTGCAAACTTCGTCCCAAAAATTTTCCACAAACCCTATTTGATTTTCTCTCTTTCAAGTTCTAATTGGGAGTAAAACCTAGAGTTTGAAAAAAAAAGATAAGGGATGAGTTATAAAACAAGTAAGGTAACTTTACTTCTCTCTTTAATCAATTGTAAATTCATGGTAATTCGTTCTATACTTATAAGAACTCACGGGATGGTGATCGGAAGCCGTGAGTTTGAGTTATTCACTTGTAGAGGATTGTTTTGTGTTGCTGTTGGGATGCATGTTTTACTACTATTTTGTGGAGTTTTGGAGGAGGAAGGGTGTGGAGAAAAACCATATATATGTAGGGTGGTGGGCTGGTCGTTCGTCGTACCATTTTTGGGTCGTTTGACACTACTACGGTGATTGTTTTGTGTATGAAGAGATTGCGGTGTGTTGGGATGTTTGGTGATTGTTTTGACTTGTATGGATTCATATATATGGGGGAGGTGCTGTCCATTTCATCATAAAATATGTTATGGTCAATACATAATAGTTTCAACGCTTAAACGATAACGATAGTGTCGTTTCTCTTATTGTAGATTAAGGAGTCGTGACATTTGCATAGCTTGAGGTTGGGAAGTATATATACAAGGTATGTGAGGTATCCCTTTCCTTCTTTTGCAAGAATCCGATTATACATAATGCAATGAATGAGCTTCCAAAGATACTCTACTTTTAGAAGCTAGCAGTACTTACATTGTTTCCCTTCTTATGGAACAATTGATGTTGAGGTTGCTTCTCTTATTCTTATGTTATCAATGTTGTTGGTACTTCCTGATTCTTATTAGATTCTTGATGAAGAGTTAGTATTAATAACTTGTATGGAGAATATCGACCTTACGTCACTCCGAAAGGTTCAGAATATGATTCCAACGAGTCCTACATGAATATATATAATGTTTCTTTTACTCTACCGAGACGCGCTATAGTCGGCCGGGTATGACACCTATTGTGCAACCACTATCAGTTGGGTTTTACCGAGTTCCACGTGGTCGGGTACATTTTACCGAGCCTATTATGGCCGGGTATGATATGATGATGATGTTTCCCACATAGGCGTATGTTTTAAAAGCTTATGTATATATATGTATGTATCACGCATTTCATGTCAGTAGCACTCAGAGGTACCTAGATTTTAGAGGTTGTATATACTCTATCCCTGTTTACATTACTGTTCTTACTTATGCTTTCATGCCTTACATACTCAGTACTTTATTCGTACTGACGTTCTTTTTATTTGTGGATGCTGCATGTCGTGCTGCAGATTCTGATAGACAGGTAGACACAGTAGGCTTCCCAGTTCAGCGGTTATTGACAAGATCCCTTCTCCGGACTTGCCGTGGTCTTGGTATGCATTTTTGTTATAGATATTATGGGTATGTCGGGGCCCTGTTCCGGAAATGTTGCATAACTTATGCTCCTTTAGAGGCTCATAGACAGGTGTCGACTCATGTATAGTTTGGTATGCCTTGTTGGCTAATTTTTGTTGTATAGTCTTTCATGGCAGCGTTGTAGCTCGTACCTTATATGTAGTTTCTTAGTAGTCTTGTCATCCTATGTGATGTATGTTCATTCCATTATCTTTCATTGTTGATTGTTCATGATCCATATCTACCATTTATATTGATCTCGTCGTCCCTTAAAGATAATAAAGAAGGTTAGATAAAATGTAGGTTGTTGCTCGGCAAGTATGGCTCATGTGCTAGTCATGATCCTCTAGTTTGGGTCGTGATAAACTTGGTATCAGAGCAAGTCTGTCTTAGGGTTTGTCTATGAGCCGTGTCTAGTAGAGTCTTGATTATGGATGAGTAGCACGCCACATTTATAATCAGGAGACTACATGACATCTAGGGTTGTTACCTTCTTCCTGAATCTAGATCGTGCGTAGAGTTGAGTCTTTAGTGTTCGTATCTAATATTAACCTTGTTTTCGTTTAGAGATGCCTTTGACTAGGAAGCAAATAGACGGCTTGATATAGCTGCGGGAGAGGGTACAAGTCAGGTGCCTCAAGCCAGAGCATGCCAAAATGAGGCTCAGAGTGAGATTGCGTCCCATACCTCATCTACTCCATCTCATCCAGAGGATATTAGGAGGCACCCAGCACTACCAGTTCCTCCGTCTGGCCCTAAAGACTAGGATATGCGGAGTGCAGTGCAGTTGGTGACTAGCTTGGAAGCTGCTCAGGCTCAGAGGCAAAATATCGGTGTTGTTGATAAATCGAATAGTACGAGAGTTCGTGATTTTATGAATCTAGACCCTACGGTGTTTACCGGATCAGACCCCAAGGAGGACCCATAGAATTTTATTGACCAGGTTCATCGTACACTGCGGGTTATGCATACTACAGATACAAAGGCAGTAGAGTTGGCTTCTTATCATTTACGGGATTTAGCAATTTTCTGGTATGATAGTTGGGAGAGATCCAGGGGTATGAATGCCCCTCCAGCTGTGTGGAAGGAATTTTCTGAGGCCTTTCTTCGTCACTATTTGCAAGTTGAGATACGACGAGCTAGAGCTGATAAGTTCTTGAACCTTAGACAAGGTAATATGAGTGTGCGAGAGTATAGTATGCAGTTTGATTCTTTAGCAAGGTATGCTCCCCCTATGGTGTCCGAGATGAGTGATATGGTGCATATGTTCGTGAACGGGTTAGGATCACATCTGATAAATGAGCACGACATCCTCCTTGGTGGAGGGCATGGATATTTCCCGTATTTTGGCTTATGCTCAGACTCTAGAGGATCGTAAGCGCCAACAAAGAGAAGATAGGGAGCAGGATAGGGGCCAGCATAAGCGGGCGAGATTTGTTGGGTATTCTTATGACTTCATAGGTAGTGTTAGGCCCCAGTCTTCGAGGAGTTCAGCGCCACCTGTAGCTAGAGCTCCTCTATAGTTTTAGAGGCCTCGGTATGATCGATTTACCTATTCTGGTCCAGGTCAGAGTTCACGAGCATCAGGCTCGAAATATCATAGGGATACTAGTCATACGAGACCACCAACACCCCGTTGTGATCAGTGCGGCAATGCCCACTTTGGACTGTGCCATCGAGGTTTTAATGCGTGTTATTCTTGCGGATAGCCTGGCCATATGATGTGGGATTGTCCTAACAGAGAAAATGGTGGTATGGCTCAGCCAACTGGATCTGTGTCTGGTTCTTCCTCATCAGTTTGACCTCCAGCATGGGGTTTTCAATAGTCGACGGGTCATGGTAGAGGTAGAGGTGCAGTGCCGAGTTCGATTGGTGGTCAAAATCGAACCTATGCTCTAGTAGGTCGGCAGGATCTCGAGTCATCTTAGGATGTTGTTACAAGTATATTGTATGTTTTTTCTTATGATGTATATGCGTTGATTGATTTGGGATCTACATTATCATATGTTACACTCTTTGTGGCTAATAAGTTTGGCGTTGAACCTGAATTGATAAGTAAACCACTTGTGGTATCTACTCCTATAGGAGATTCTATGATTGCTAGAAGGGTATATAGAGGTTGTACAGTGATGATTTGTAGTCGTCAAACCTCAGCGAATTTATTTGAATTAGAAATGGTTAATTTCGACGTGATAATGTGAATGGACTGGTTGACCTCATGCTATGCAAATGTTGATTGTCGTATGAAGATGGTTAGGTTTCAATTTCCTGATGATCCCATCATCGAATGGAAAGGGAACATAGCTATGCTGAAAAGTAGGTTTATTTCCTATCTTAAGGCAAGGAAGATGATCTCAAACGGTTACATTTATCATCTCGTTCGCGTTAGGAATGCGGAGGCGAAGCCGCCTATTCTACAATCAATACCTGTGGTCAATGAAGTTCCAGATGTTTTCCCACATGAACTCCCATGCCTTCCTCTTGAAAGGGAGATTGAGTTTAGCATTGATGTGTTTCCTGACACTCAACCTATATCTATTCCTCCATACAGGATGGCCCGAAAAAGTTTCAAGAGTTGAAGGCGCAGTTGAAGGACTTACTGGATAACAACTTTATTAGGCCTAGCACTTCACCTTGGGGTGCGCCAGTCCTGTTCGTGCAAAAGAAAGACGGGTCGTTAAGGATGTCTATTGATTATCGACAGTTGAATAAGTTTACTATAAAGAACAAGTACCCACTTCCAAGGATTGACGACCTGTTTGACCAACTCCAGGGTGCCAAGTATTTCTCCAAGATTGACTTACGTTCTGGGTATCATCATATGAGGGTTAAGGAGAAGGATATTCCAAAGACGGCCTTCCGGACAAGATATGGGAACTTTGAGTTCTTGATGATGTCGTTCGGGCTAACAAATTCCCTAGAAGCTTTTATGGATCTCATGTATAATGTATTCATGCCCTATCTTGATGTGTTCGTGATCGAATTCATTGATGACATTTTGGTGTATTCTCGTTTGGAGGCAGAACATGTGGGTCACTTGCGATAGTATTACAGACGCTTCAGGATCGTAAGTTATATGCTAAGCTCTCCAAATATGAATTCTGGCTGAACTCAGTAGCATTCCTTGGCCATGTGATATCTGACGAGGGTATTAGTGTCAACACTCAAAAGATCGATGCAGTAAAGAATTGGCCGAGACCTACAACACCATTAGAAGTCGCAGCTTCCTGGGGCTAGTAGGATATTTAGGCGATTTTTAGAAGGGTTTTCCTCTATATCAGCACCATTGACTAAGTTAACAAAGAAAACTACTAAGTTCCAGTGGTCTGACACTTGTGAACGAAGTTTTCAGGAGTTAAAGAATTGATTGACATCTGCGCCTGTGCTCACTCTCCCAGAAGGAACAAAAGGTTATGTGGTATATTTTGATGCCTCAGGTATAGGTTTGGGGTGCGTATTGATGCAACATGGGAAGGTGATTGCTTATGCATCAAGACAATTGAAGAAACATCAAAAGAATTACTCGACCCATGATTTGGAATTGGTTGCAGTAATATATGCTTTGAAGATATGGAGGCACTACTTATACGGCGTCCATGTTGACATCTACACAGATCACAAGAGTTTACAATACATCTTCAAGAAGAAGGAGTTGAATTTGAGGCAGCGTGGGTGGCTTGAATTACTGAAAGATTACGATGTCGAGATATTTTACCATCGCGGTAAAGCCAATATTGTGGCAGACGCTCTTAGTCGTAAGTCAATGGGAAGCTTAGTACACATTGAGGCAGGTAGACAGGGGTTGAATAAAGAGCTCCATCTGCTAGCCAATATGAGAATTAGATTGTTAGACTATGATGACAGAGGGGTTACTGTACAGAATACATCAGAATAATCTTTGGTAGCCGAGGTAAAAGCACGACAATATAAAGATCCTACCTTAGTACGTTTGAGAGAGAGCATTCAACAGTGCAAAATTATGACTTTTGAGATTGAAGCAGATGGGGCATTGAGATACCAGTGCCGGTTATGAGTGCCTGATGTGTCAGGGTTGATAGAGAAGATTATGATTGAGATTCATCAATCCTGGCTCGACAAAGATGTATCATGATGTTAAGGAGCAGTATTGGTGGGATAACATGAAGAAGTCTACTGCAGAATTTCTAGCCTAATATCCTAATTGTTAGAATATAGAGATTCCGACCTGGAAATGGGAGGTGATTAATAAGGACTTCATTATTGGATTACCTCGCTCTTATCATAAGTTTGAATCCATATGGGTGATAGTTGATCGACTTACAAAATGTGCCCATTTTCTGCCAGTTAAGACAACTTACACAACTGAAGATTATGCGAAGTTGTATATCAAAGAGATTGTTAGGCTTTATGGTGTGCCGTATCTATTATATCAGACTGAGGATCGCAATTTGCGACTAACTTTTGGAGGTCTTTTCAGAAAGTTTTAGGCACACAAGTGAATCTCAACACTGCATTCCATCCACAAACTGACGGACAGGTTGAATGTACCATTCGGTCACTTAAAGATATGCTACGAGCATGTGTTTTGAATTTCAACGGGAATTAGGACGGCCATCTTCCACTCATAGAACTTGCCTACAATAATATCTACCATTCCAGTATTAAAAATGGACCTGTACAAGGCACTATACATGAGGAGTTGTAGATCACCACTTGGATGGTTCGAAGTCGGTGAAACAGAACTATATGGGCCAGATTTGATTCACCAAGCCATTGAGAAGGTGAAACAGATACAAGAGAGGCTGAGGACGGCACAAATCAGGAAAAAAGTCTTATTCTGATGTCTAACATTGTGATCTGGAGTTTGAGTTTCGTGATTGGGTTTTCCTGAGGATCCGCGGTATATCGGTCCGTACAAAATTCTTCGACGAATTGGACAGTTTGCTTATGAGTTAGAATTTCCATCCAAATTGGAATTTTTCCACATGGTATTACATATATCTATGTTGAGGAAATGTATTGGAGACCCTTCTCGGGTCGTCCCTATCAAATATGTACAAGCTACAGAGGATCTATCATATGAAGAAGTGCCAGTGGCTATATTAGATCGACAACTTTGCAAGCTGAGAACAAAGGATGTAGCTTCCGTCAAAGTATTGTGGAGGAACAAGAATAGGGAAAAAATTACATGGGAAGCAGAAGAGGAGATGAAGTCTAAATACCCTTACTTGTTCCAGATTCAAGATAACGAGGATGCCGGGGGGACGCAGGACGCATTAGAAGGTGAAATGGCTCTATGAGGTAAGTAGTAGCTTGATAATACTTTTCCTTAATACAAAATGGTGATATACATATCATGTACATATCCATAATGCTTGGTATAACCTTATGAGACTATACGTTGGGTTTAACTGCTTGCAAGTTTGGCTAGTATCCATTTTATAGGGGAAAATCGGCCGGAAATTTTCGTTGGAATCCACGATGAGTTAGACTCCCCATAAATCCATACATTCGAGGACGAATGTTCCTAAGGGGGAGGGTGTTACAACCCATATTCACGTACATTGGTTCATGCCTTAAGTTAGTCGACGTATATCTGAGATGATAAAAAGTTAATCCTATTGGTCTTAAATGATACAAGAGTGTATAAGGGTGATTAACAAGTATTAGAAGTTAAATGAATCAAGGATGTTGTAACCCGTATTTTTGGGTAAAGAGGTCGTGTTTTAAGGTATTTGAATCATATAATATCTGTATCATAATTCTTGAAGTCAAACAAGTTATAAAACAAAAGTCGACAAAAGTTGTCGCAACTTATGTTCATAATTTTATTTAAACTTTAGGTGAAATGTTACTAAGATTTTCTCCCAATTTACAGGGTTATCTACCCACCAAATTGAAGATATATGAGTATAGTTTCCAACTCATTAAATTGTTTATCAATACGACATCAGAGTAGAGATATATATGTATTGTTGCGAGACTGCACAGGCTGCTAGGTGACAAGTAGGAGTGTCACCTACTCTGTTAAATGAGAGCCCAAAAAGAGGCAATTTTGGATCGGCCAAAGATACCATTTAAGGCTTATATCCTGCAATATAACCCTCAGTATATAAATAACCAGACCTAAACCCCTGCAAACTTCCTCCCAAAAATTATCCACAAACCCTCATTGATTTTCTCTCTCTTTCAAGTTCTAATTGGGGGTAAAACCTAGAGTTTGAAGAACCAAGATAAGAGCTGAGTTATCAAACAAGTAAGGTAATTTTACTGCTCTCTTTAATCCATTTTTATGCTGTAAATTCATGGTAATTCGTTCTATACTTATAAGAACTCACGGGACGGTGATTGGAAGCCGTGGGTTCGAGTTATTCATTTGTAGCGGACTGTTTTGTGGACTGTTTTGTGTTGCTGTTGAGCTGCGTGTTTTACTAATATTTTGTGGAGTTTTAGAGGAGTAAGGGTTTGGAGAAACACCATATAGATTTAGGGTGGTGGGCTGGTCGTTCTTCGTAATATTTCCGGATCGTTTGACACTACTACAGTGGTCGTTTTGTGTATGAAGATATTGCGATGTGTTGGGCTATTTCGTGATTGTTTTGAATTTTGTTAAGTCATATATATAGGGGAGGTGCTGTCCATTTCATCGTAAAATATGTTATGGTCAATACATAATAGTTACCACGCTTAAATGATAATGATAGTGTCGTTTCTCTTATTGTAGATTAAGGAGTCGTGACATTTGCATAACTTGAGGTTGGGAAGTATATATACAAGGTATGTGAGGCTATCCCTTTACTTCTTTTGCACGACTCCGATTATACATAATGCAGTGAACGATTTTCCAAAGATACTCTACTCTTAGAAACTAGCAGTACTTACATTGTTTCCCTTCTTATGGAACAATTTATGTTGAGATTGCTTCTCTTATTCTTATGTTATCAATGTTGTTGGTACTTCCTGATTCTTATAAGATTCTTGATGAAGAGTTAGTCCTAATAACGTGTACGGAGAATATCGACCTTACGTTACTCCAAAAGGTCCAGAATATGATTCCAATGAGTCCTACATGCATTATACTACGGTGGTCATTTTGTATATGAAGATATTTCGATGTGTTGGGATTTTTCGTGATTGTTTTGACATTTGTGAAGTCATATATATAGGTGAGGTGCTGTCCATTTCATCGTAAAATATGTTATGGTCAATACATAATAGTTACGACGCTTAAATGATAATGGTAGTGTCGTTTCTCTTATTGTAGATTAAGGAGTCGTGACATTTGCATAACTTGAGGTTGGG